>JAQZBX010103140.1:0-11087 GCA_029593785.1 Cabassous unicinctus | reverse complement strand
AGGGCAAAAGCTTCTAGGACCCACCTGTGAAGGTCATAATATGGCCCTGGCCTCCAGGAAAAAAAAGACTCAAGGTTTCATTTGGACAAATCAAAAGGTGGTTTAGACTTCTATCAGAATTTGGGGGCATGGATTAGTGATAAGAACATAGGAAACCAAGCAAACAAAAATCAACACAATTCGTAGTCAATGGAAAACAAAAAGCTCTTTAAGAAAAGACAGCAATTCTAATAACGTTATAATCTCAGCTGTGAATAATACTTACATTGTCAAAATAAACACCGACAATGGATGTAATGAAAATATGGTATTGCTAGATGAGGAAGATGGAAGAAGGAGATCTATGCCAGGCTGTAAAACAGCCAACTCCTCACCCTCCATAGCAGGAAGGCAACACATAAGAACTACACTGAAAAATTAAGAGATAATAGTGGAGGCATGTTATAGAAATGTGAAGTCAAACAATGAAAGGAACTGTTAAAAGAGAATAAAGTTCTTGTCTTTAAGAAGTGGGAATGAGGGGTGAAAAAGACCAGAACAGGGTCTTGTTTTGCATTATGTGACTTATATAACTTTTTTACTTTTTGAATAAGTATATATGTTACTTTAATGAAATGTAAATTAAAGGAACTATAGGCATTGCTGAGAGTTAACTACCTGAAGAATTTTCTATTTTTCTAAGTGTTTATGCATTAAATTTTTAAAAGTTTAAGAAGAAAAAAATGACTAAAACAGTATGTTAGAACACTTAGAAACCATGAAAGATGTTCTCGTGGGACATTAAAGAGTAGATTGAGGGAAGTGGATGTGGCTCAAGCAATTGGGCTCCTGTCTACCATATAGGAGGTCCAGGGTTCGATTCCTGAGGCCTCCTGGTGAAAAGCAAGTTGGCCTGCATGGTAAGCTGGCCCGAGCGGAGAGCTGGCCCACACGGAGTGCTGGCCTGTGCAGGAGTGCTGACCTGTGCGGAGAGCTGGCGCAGCAAGATGATGCAACAAAAAGAGATACAGAAGAGAGACAATGAGAGATGCAGCAAACCAAGAAGCTGAGGTGGCACAAGAGATTGAGCAGCCTCTCTCCACTCCAGAAGGCCCCAGAATCGGTTCCCAGTGCCACCTAAAGAGAAGTCAAGCAGACACAGAAGAACACACAAAGAGCAGACAGCAAGTGCAAAACAATGGGGGGTGGGGATGGGGGGTGGTATGTGGCAGGGAAGAAATCAATAAATAAATCTTAAAAAAAAAAAAAAGGAGTAGATTGAGTAGACTGTGAGGTCAAAATGAAATTCTAAAATGATGGAGATGAACAGAGAAATATTGCAAAAGAGAATCGCTGAAAATGAGGTAAGTGAAATATGCTAATGCTAATTAAACAAAAGTGCCAGAAAGAAACCAGTCAATAGGTTCATTATAATCAATATGGAAGAATGTAATAACATAGGTTACAAAAGTGAGCTCTTCATGACAAGACACTGGGGAAGGGAAGCAGATGTGGCTCAAGCAATTGAGCTCCTGCCTACCACATGGGAGGTCCTGGGTTTGGTTCCCATTGCCTCCTAAAGAAGACGAGCAAGACAGTGAGCTGATGCCATGGGCTGGCATGACAAGCTGATGCAAAAAGAGACACAAGGAGGAAACCATAATGAGAGACACAAAAAAGCAGGGAGTGGAGGTGGCTGAAGTGATTAGATGTTTCCCTCCCACATGGGAAAGACAGCAAGCGCAAACAAGGAAGGGGTGGGGAGAAATAAATAAATAAATAATGGATCTTTTAAAAAAAAAGACACTGGGGAAAGGGTTAACAATAAAATAAATACCATAATATTTTATTAATTATTATGCTCTAGTAAAATGGCATATATTAGATGAGATACTAATTAGGACATGAAAGCCTTGAAGATATTTGAAAATCTATCCTTAGAAAATTAAAAAACAAAAACCCAAACATTCAGAAGATATCTTTCATGATTCTTTCAAATCCATGCAGCTTTCCAACAATACATGCATACCACAATGCTGTATACTAATCCAAGGATGGTTGAGCTGTGTGATTTTGAAAAGGAATAAAAGAAAAAAGAAAATGGAAATGATACTGTTAGCCAAAATAAAGTCAAAGAAAATGGTTCTTCTCTCAAACAAGAATAAAAAAACTTTAGAGATTCATAAAATAGGGTATTTAAAGAAGTCCGTGTCACTTTATAGAAGTAGCAAAAGAAAATTTTGCTGACCATAGCATATTGAAACAGAAAAACCCAGGAAAAGCAGAGAAGAATTATGAAGGTATTAGTGAACAATGAAGTACAGCCAAATTTTTCAGACCACTGAAGTATCCTACTGTATTAGTCAGCCAAAGGGATGCTGATGCAAAATACCAGAAATTTGTTGGCTTTTATAAAGGGTATTTATTTGGGGTAGAAACTTAGTTACTAGGTAACTAGTAACTAGGTAAATAGTTAAAGCATAAGTTATTTCCCTTATCAAAGTCTGTTGCCATGTGTTGGAGCAAGATGGCTGTTGATGTCTGCAAGGGTTCAGGCTTCCTCTTCCTCTTGAGGCTCCATGCCGCTTCTTCCAATATCAGCTGTAGGATGGGATAAGTCTGGTTTCTCTCCTGGGGCTCATTCCTCTCCTGGCTCAGTTCTTTCCACAAGGTCAGCTGTACACTGTCAGTCTCTCTCTCTTCCCGGGGCCTCTGCCGTGTCTATGGTGCCATCTCTATTCCTCTGTGTTCTTCTCCTGTGTGTTTACTTCCTGGGGCTCCAGCGTCAAAAAACTCCAACTCTCTTCTCTGCGGTGTTGTTTTCTCTGTGAGTCCCTGCCCACCAAGAGGGTGGGGACTCAACATCTTACTGACATGGCCCAATCAAAGCCCTAATCATAATTTAATCAAATAAAAGGGAAACCTCTGAACTTAACACAATCAAAGGGTTACACGCCCAGAGGAACAGACCAGTTTACCAACAATCCAATATCTATTTTTGGAATTCATAAATAATGCCAAACTCCTACACCTACCTACAGAACTCAAAGCAATTTCAGATTTCCCAAGGACTGACATGGGTTTGGGGGCCCAGGAGACAACTTGAATGTTACCCAAGGTATAAAAAATAATTTCTTGGATAAACTTTATGAACCAGATAACAAAAGCAAATTCTTCATGTACCCTCTTTTCTAAGGCCACACCCTCACACCAGTACTGGGTAAACCATTTATTGTGTGCTTATTATGGCTCAAGCATATATTAGGTCCTTTAATAAGTCAATAAATCATCACTGAATGTCTTCTAGGTGCTAGGCACTGGGACATGTCTGTGAACCAAACAGATACACTGCCTACTTTCAGAGTTTATGGGCTTAGCTTAGAGAATTAGGCCTTATTCAGTGATGGGAAGAGATGGGAAAGTAAAGTAGTGAATCAGGGAAAATTCACTACTCAGCCCTCCCTAAAGAAGGCACGTGCTTGCAAGGAAACCTGGGAAACCAGGCATATCCAGCAGCAGGAATGGGACCACAGATAGGAGCTGGTGGAGAATTCTATCAAAGGCTGTTGTCTCTGCATCTGATGGGAGGCTTGGGGTTGCTGTTGATCAGCAGGGCAGACAGGGATGAAAAAGTTAAGAGCAAAACAGAGGAGAGCAAGGACAAGCTAGATCCTACATCTGCAACTGTCTCTGCAGCTAACCATGACCCACAGATAATAACAGCTGCTGTTTCACTTTCACCTTCCAAATCTTGCACAAATATCTCTTTTGGCCAGCTCTAACATGGAACCAAACAAGAAATGCAGTTCCTCCTGAGGCAAGTTGACACAATACAGAATTGGCACAGTTCACCCCCTTCTCAAATTGGCATCATACTCATCCATTTTACCCACATTTAACTTCCCACACAATCTTGCTTCAACTTAACATGATGCAGTTATCCCCCACAACTGAAAAGACCCTAACCTTCTCCCCAAAACAGGATATGAAGTCCCATATATCACTTTATTTATCCTTGGAGAATGCTCATTCTTTTTCTAGCTGAGTCAGACTCTTCTTTTAATATCTTTAACCACTTTTAACACATTTTATGTTCACTAGAAAGAGAGTGGGGGAGGGATAAGGAAAACAGGATAAGAGAATTCATATTATATAATATCTACACATATGTTCATGTGAAAATAAATACTCATAATTCTTGCAGTCCTCACTTCTGTGATTGCTCACTGGTTGTGGTGTTTCTAATTTCCTTCCCCCACTACAGGTTCCCTGTTCCCTTTGCCCTTGGTAACACATCAGCTCATCATGATTCCTTACCTGGTGGGGTGACCCAGACCTTCATTCCCAAAGAGTCTGTGCCATTCGCAGTCCTGCCAGGATTGAGCTGCTCTGGTTGTCTTTTAACATTTACCAGTGGACCTCCAGCAGTCCATAACTCGCCTGCCTATCCCTGTGGTGTAGGAGCAAGCCAATTTCCTCTTGATAGCCAGGATCAACCAACTCCACCGGTACAATAATCACTTCTTGATGCACTGGCATAAGGAGACCAAAGTGACCAGGTGGCAGTTTCAGCTTCCAGGTGAATCAGTGTAGATCCAAAACTCTAGACATCTCTCCTTTCAGGAAAAGTGAACATCCAGGTGAACCGTTCAGAGCTCTACCCACAGGGAGAATTTCCCTTAACTACTGTCCTTCTGAACCATCCCTAAATGAGGTTGTATTGCTGCAGATGTCCATTTTTGGGTGGTGTCTCTGTATTACGCAGAACCCTCACCTAGTCACATGGAACTCCCCATAAGGACACAGGTGCAGCTTGAGAGAGAAAAGGCAAAATCAAAGTAGGGGTCTTGGGAATCTTGCTCATGTGACTTACTTGGCTTTCAGGACCTACGTGAGCCTAATTTCATAGATACCACCTCTACCTGGTGATGGAGTGCTGCTCTGTATACCCAGTTCATGAGGGCAGCTCAAGTCACATATAACTTGATGGCCCATGGTTAAGCATTCAGTCTAAACTAGTGTTCCAAGCAAGCCAAAAGAGTAGTTAATGGTAGAGGATGGCATAGTTTTCCTCTAAGATCCTAAAGACTGGTTTTGTGGTTCACTTGCTAAAGGCTCCCCAGAGCATCCTTCTCTGTCACAGACACTTCAAGCACCATCAAATCTGTTGGGTTGTATGGCACAAATAGCAGAGCAGATTGCTGCAGCTCAGACCTGTTGCAGAGCCTTTTCTTGTTCTGGGTGCCACTCAAAATGGCTAGCCTACAGGGTTACTTAGAAAATTGGTCAGAGTAGCAGTTCTTAATGAGGTATATGCTGTCTCCAAAATCCAAAGAGGCCTGCTAGGCTTATTGCCTCTTTTTCAGGGTAGAAGGAAACAGATGCAACAACTTGTCCTTCACATTGAAAGTATGTGTCAACATGCTTCAGATGCTGGGCCTCTAGCAATTTCATTAAGGTGGAAGACCTCTGAAGTTTTAAGGGGTTAATGTCCTACTCACTGGTACATCAGGATCTTACCAAGGTGCCTTACCAAGGGTCTTACCAAGAACTGTTGCTACTTCCTGCTTACAAGGTCTGTGATGGTTAGGCTAATGTGCCAACTCGGCCACGTAATTGTGCCCAGTTGTTTGGTCAAGCAAGCACTGGGCTAACTGTAATACAAGGACATTTATGGACTTTAGTCATCAGTGATTATACCTACGATCAACCAGGGAGATTGCCGTCAGCAATGAGTGACGTTTTATCCAATCAGTTGAATACCTTAAAAAAGGGAAGTGATTTCAGCATTGAGAGAGAATTTCCCAGCTCGTCTTTGGAAAGCCAACTTCTCCCAGAAACTCATCAAGGACCTTTCATCGGACTTTCATCAGAGCCCCTGGTTTGTAGCCTGCCTGTGGAACCTGGACTTGTGCATCCCCACAGTCACATGAAAGACTCTTATAAATCTCATACTGTTGACAAATATCTCCTATTGATTCTGTTTCCCTAGGGAACCCTGACTAATACAAGGTCCTAATCAGCAAAATACTATCACTGTCACAGCGGACCAGCACAATGTCTTGGGGTATGGAGAAATGATCAGTTTCTGCAAACAAAATAGTGGTAGAGGATGGAGAATTTTATTTCCCTGAAATAGGAGAGTGAAGGTGCATTTCTGGTCTTGGCAGCTGAAAGTAAACTGATTCTGTTGGTCTTCAATAACAGAAATAGAGAACAACGTATTTACTAGGTAAATAGTTGCATACCATCTGCCAGGGAATGTGTTGATTTGCTCCAGAAACAAAAAGACATCTGCAACAGCAGCTAAATTGGAGTCACTACCTGATTAACTTTAAAATGACCCATTGTCATTCACCAGGATCCATGGGCCTTTTCCATAGACGTAAGTAATCAAGTAATCCTACTTTAAAGTAGAAGACATTGTATCACACAACTAAAAAGTGCCTGACCATTATTCAAACCAGTATTTCTGGCTCCAAAGTCTAAATTCATCCTCACTACGCCTTAATATCTTAGTGGCTCTGTAATCACATAGAGTTGCGACCCACGAGTGTGGACATGCAGATTCATTCACAGGAACTAGTCTCACTTTTCAGAAAAGAATACATTTCTTAACACTTCTTTTTTTTTTTTTTCATGTTTATAATAGCTTTATTTGTTTATTTATTTATTTTTTATAATATATATATATATATTTTAAAGATATTTAGATTACATAAATGTTACATAAAAAATATGGGGGATTCCCATATGCCCGGCTCCCTACCCCTCCCACATTTTCCCACACTAACAACATCCTTCATTAGTGTGGTACCTTTGTTACAATTGATGAACACATTTTGAAGAATTGCCACTAAGTGTGGATTATATTTTACATTGTAGTTTACACTCTCTTCCATACAGTTTTGCAAGTTATGACAAGATATATAATGACCTGTATCTGTCATTGCAGTGTCATTTAGGACAATTTCCAAGTCTCCAAAATGCCCCCATATTACACCTCTTTTTCCCCTCTCCCTCCCCTCAGAACCTCTGGTGGCCACTGCCTCCACATCAATGATAGAAGTTCTTCCATTGCTACAATCACAATAGGTCTATAGTAGAATAACAGTAAGTCTACTCTAGTCCATCATACATTCCCCAATCCTGAGGATTCTGGGATGGTGATGCCCACTCCTCTTCTAATTGAGAGGGGACTTAGATCCCATGGGGCAGATGGATGGGACTTTCTTGCTTGCAGTTGCAGACTCTCTCTATTCCTTGTTCCTTGTCCATCATCAGTTCCTTGTTAGTTGTCCTGGTTGAATCCAAGGGTTGATAGGTGTTGCAACCCTTGAGATTCAGGGCCTGACTGGCACATGGGCAGTCCAAAGGTTTAAGTCTCTTGGACATACACCTATCAACTCTAATACTAACTATAGGTTCAAATAGAAGGGGCAGAAGAGCCATGCGTAGGGAAACCACAACTGAGTCCAACTCTGTTATACCAGGGAGCATAAATTCCTAAGTAGGGCCCACTGGCAGGGCACCAAACTCCTGAGCTGTCTACCTTGACTATAGTGTCTGGATATCTCCTGAGCCCCCAGGATTCCTGAATTTTATGCATGTTTGCATGAGGATACTGACATATTGGATGTGAAGTACCTAGGGAAAAGTTCATAGGAAATGCTTAGTAAATGTTTGTTTCTTTGTCTTCCCTTAGGAAAACTGTTACCTTTTTTCTGATAGAAATAAGGTATCCTTTCAGTAGATTCTGGAGAGTGAAAGGTCTTTCTAGGTGGCCAGATTTGCCTGGAGTAACCTGAGGTTTAGGAAAAGTCTACAATGCCTGATCTAGGTGAAGGGAATAGTTGTGCTTTACCTGAACTGAGTTCATTATTCTAACAGGTGATAAGTTCATTTATAGGACCAGCAAAGTTTGGTAAGAAAATTAATTTTTTAAAGCTATGCTAATATTGAATTGTGGTCTTGCCAACACATCACTTTATTTTTCCCCAAAAGAGGCACATATAAGTCTGCAGAAAACTCAATTTCACACATACACAATTTCAAGTATTACACGGTTGTTCTTCAGAGATTTCTTTCTCTGATATGTTAGAATCTTTTAATGACATTGAAAAGAAGATTAAAATATTAATTAGGGCAATAAGTGCTTAATGCACCTATCTTAGACCTAAAAGTTTTATTTTTAGCACTTTGTCCTAATGAAATTAACAAAGATATGTAGCTTATATTGCTTTTAAAAATAAAAATAACCTAAACACCCAACAGTAAGGAATTGGTCAAATAAATTATTGTACTTCCAAATTACAAAATAATACATGCAACATTTAAGAATGATTTTTTAAAAAAATCTTGAACAACATATATAGATTTCAGTTATTAAGTAGGAATAGAAACAGATAACTAAATACTATGTACAGCATAAGCCTATCTTTGTAAAATTATACATGCAGAGGGGAAAAAAGATGAAAGTATTCACTCCAAAATGGTAACTACATTAAATCTACATAGTAACCAAAAACCATTAATAATAAGCAAATTAATTGAATTTACAGAAAAGAATTTAGTGTAAAGAAAAATATAAACAAAATAAAAGAATAAACAACAAACTGGGGGAAATACTTGCTACACATAATATGGACAGAGAGATAATTTCTTTAGTATATAATGGACTCCTTCAAATAAATAAGAGAAGGCTTAAAAACCTAAGAGCAGGCAGATGATAGATTAGAAAGACACAGGGCTCTCTTTTCTCCCAGAAAAATAGCTAGAGGACAGGTAGAAATGGCCTGGAAAAAATCCTCTAGGGTTTAGGACACCAGGGGAAAGCTGGACACTGCCCAGAAGAGAAAGGAACAAAGGAAAAGAATCACAACTGCACAACAGTGAGTTAAAAGCAGCAGCTGCTACTGCCAGTACCCTCCTCCACACTAAAGACACTTTTGAATTCTCAGGCCTTGGAGGCAGCATCTACAGACAGAAGGGGCCTCAGGGATCCACCTCCCCAGGAAAAGGGAGAGAGAGGGACACAACCTAAGGCTGACTCAGCTTTTGACCCACAAATTTGGTCTGCTCTGAAGCCTTCCAGGCCAGGTGGGGCTGCACCATTGTTTGCCTTGGGAGCCAGCTCGAGACTAAAGAGATCCAGAACTAAAGAGATCTGACCCTCTCAATCTCCCTCTCTACTAACTGGGACTAATTGTTGAGGATGCAGAGGGGAGTGGAATTATTTCTTACCCTGGAAAAGGGAGGGTGCTGCCAGAGAACATTGGAGAACTATCTCTGAGAAAGTTTGAATTACAAGGCACTTAGCCTCCAGGTAGGAACCTATATCATATTGATCTGGTCTGTGTTGGAGCAAACACCCTCCAACCAGGTGTTGAAATGAGAGGGCTGCCAAAGAGTGCCATCTGTTGGCATACCAAGAAAGTGCATGTGAGGAAAGTAAAGGTAAATAAGTAAGAGAGGTTTTTTCCTGGCTTCCAAAGTCTCCCTCCCCAAGGCCCTAGGAAGCAGGTCTTCAATCCATTACTGGCTCTAGAGCCCAGTTTTGAGCAACTAACCCAGACAATCCTAAAGACCCAGGGTGAACCAAGAATCAAAGAATAAGAGTAACACACAGACTCCTACCACTAAATCTCTGCAAAAGAGAGATAAATTGAGCATCTGAGTAAACTCACCATCCTAATCAGATGCCTAGATATGAGCAAAAAACTACAAGCCATACAAAAAAAATGGATGACATGACCCAGAAAAGGAATATATCAAAACACAAGAAGAGATGCAGGATTTGAGATAAATAAAGAGATGCACACAAATTTCCAAAATCAAATTAATGAGTTGAAAGACAATATGGCTAAAGAGATAAATGACATCAAGAAGACATTGAGCAAGCATGAAGAAGAATTTAAAAACCTGAATAGAAAAGTAACAAAGCTCATGGGAATGAAAGACACGGTAGACTAAATAAAAAACACATTAGAGGCATACAACAGCAGACTTGAAATGATAGAAGAAAGAATAAGTGATACCGAAGACAGAACAACTGAAATTGAAGAGAAAAAAGAACACAGAGAGAAAAGAATGGGAAAAATTGAGCAGAGGCTCAGGGAGTTGAATGACAATCTGAAACACAGCAACATACATGTCATACAGAAGGAGAAGAGAAGGAAAAAGGGGCAGAAAGAATATTAGAGGAAATAATAGTTAAAAATTCCCAACTCTCATGAAAGAAATGAATTAACATGTCCAGGAAGTATAGCATACCCCAATCAGAATAAATCTGAATAGACCTACTCCAAGACACATACTACACAGAATGTCAAATGTCAAAGAAAAAAGAAAATTCTGAGAGCAGCAAGGGAGAATCAAGTCATCACATACAAGGGATGCCCAATAAAACTTAGTGCAGATTTCTCATCAGAAACCATGAAGGCGAGAAGACAGTGGTATGATACAATTAGGATACTGAAAGAGAAAAACTGTCAGCCAAGAATTCTTTATCCAGCAAAATTGCCCTTAAAATACAAAGGTGAGTATAAACTATTTATAAACAAACAGAAACTAAGAGAGTTTGTGAAAAAGAATCCACCTTTGCAGGAACTACTAAAGGATGCTTTAGAGCATGAAAGAAAAAGACAGGACAGAGAGGCTTGTAGGATATATAGAAGTAAGAATAGCAGAAAGGATAACCAAAAAAGATAAACAAAAATAAGATATGACATATGAAAACCAAAGAATAAAAGGGTGGAAGTAAATAATGCATTTAGAGTAATAGATTGAATGTGAATGGATTGAACTCCCCAATCAAAAGATATAAGCTAACAGAATGGAGGAAAAAACCATGAGCCATCCATATGCTGCTTGCAAAAGACTCACCTTAGACCCAGGAATACAAACCGGCTGAAAGTGAAAGGTTGGAAAAAGATACTCCACATAAAAGTAACCAAAAAAGAGCAGGGGTAGCTCTACTAATATCAGACAAAACAGACTTTAAATGCAAAAAATGTTATAAGAGACACAGAAGGCCATTATATATTAATAAAAGGGACGATCCACCAGGAAGATATAACAGTCATAAATATCTTTTTTTTTTTTTTTTT
>JAQZBX010103139.1:0-11082 GCA_029593785.1 Cabassous unicinctus | reverse complement strand
AAAAAAAAAATCACATTGATGGCTATCATTGAAACTTAAGTGCAATTTAGTTTTTTTTTAATTTATTTTTTAAGGTAAAACTTGAAGAGAGACCCTAAAATACAGATTTCAGCTAAGGAAACTTCCATAAATTGAGTGAGGGATAAGGACTAGGTTACAGAGGGAAATATTAGTATTTTTCCTGGAGAAGTAGGAGACTTGATGGCTGCCTGGAAACCATGAAATATATGTTATATAGAATGAGGAAAAGACTCATTTTCAGTGAGCTCTGTTCTGTTCAATTGTATTATGTTGTTTAAATAGAATAGTTAATTTGGGACCCTACCATGAGAAATTTAGAAAAGATGAACACTGTCAATTGAAGAGTAACTGTGGTGGAAGTGAGAATAAACACCCTCAGGTCCAGGGAACATCATTTAAACTAAGACATGGTAGAAAACAGTAAAACGGGATTTACTTCATGTAATGCACCATAATAACATAGCCAGTGTTAAAGCGATGTTATATCACACATAAGAGTAATGATTCCTTCTTCCACCACCAAGAGCTGAGTTTCCAAGAGAAGCAAATGCTAGAGTAAGAGTATTGGATGAGAAGGTCGTGGATTTCATCTCCTAGTGTCTTTCGCCAATGACACCATTCTCATTTCCCCTCACTTCCAGATCACCCTTCTCAGAATATTTGGAAACACACACATTGCTCTGAGATACATCATCCCAAAGGTGGTTATATATGTGTTTCATCTCCTGGACTTTCCAGAATGAGGATATTTTGCATTTATTTATTATCCAAGCAGGAAACCACCAGTGGAACAAAAACATCACTGGAATGAACCACAGAAGTTTTCTTTTGTCCTGGCAAAAAAATATCATGGGAGGGAATTCTTTACTGGTAGTTACTGCATGGGAGCTCCAGCTGGTGGCAGAGCCCTGAGCCTTCTGGGGATTTCTTTTTTCTTGTTGTTTACATTATTTGTCCTCTTTTGCTTGCACAAGGAAAATAACAAAGGCACTAAAAATGATTTTTTTTTTTTTTTGGCGACAATGAACTCTGAACACAATACATGTTGATCATGAAAAACTGACTGCACATTTCAGTCACACTTCCCTGCCCTGTCTTCTCTTTCTTATGCCAAAATCTTTCCTATGCTCCAGGGACAAGGACATGGGGTGCTGCAACATCTCCTCTGTGCCCCCGCCCCCCCCCGGGGCATCTGTACCTTCACAGGGATCCTCAGGGTTACTGCTGATTTCCCCAGACAGGGACGTGAATTCCAGGTGGCAGTGACAGGTGGTAGTGTTGACACACGTGGCATGCTCAGAGCACCATGAGGCAAAGGGCACTGTGGGGAAGACCTACAGATTGGAGGATGCCCACTTCCCCCTGAGGACCAGAGAATAGAGAGGGAAGGGCATGGCTGCTGTTAGAAGTTCAGGGAACTCTCTAGGTGTTTGTGTTGGAAAGGACAGTTTCTATTATCCCCAGAGTAAGGGTTTCCCTGAGCCTCAGTGCCAGGATCAGGCCCCTGTCCACACTTCCTTCTGCACCCAGGATTCACTCCCCAGCCTAGGTAACTAATGGGGTTTGCTGCACAAGCTCACCTGTATGCTTCTGGGTTGCAGCTCCCAGTGGCAATAGCAGCAGCTCAGAGATCCCTGGAGCAGAACAATAGACACATGAAAGAGAAGACTCAAGCTCAAACTTCATCTGCTCTTATTTTCATAAAAGCCAGGAAATAAATGGCAATCAAGTAGGCCAACATATAAGGGCCACCGTCGAAGTTCCAAGTATTACCCTAAGCATGGAGGATAATAAAGTCTAATCAGAATCAAGCTGACATGGCTGGTATCAGTTTTCACAATAATGTCATTATCCTTCATATCATTCCATGACCCACACAAAGCCTGTAGACTACATGACAAAGTTTTGACATTTTTTTTTAGCACATTCAAGTTTGGAGAGAGTTTGGTTACCTAATCTCCTAGCAAACATAGAATAGGTGGTAAAATGAGAAATCCTTATTAAGTCCCCAAGTTTTCCCTGGGAATCGATTTCACCAACACCTCTTTTGAGAACATAATGTAAGTTTATTAACATCCTTTTTGAAATTTCTTGTCTGCTGTCCACTGTAGATACAGTTGGAAAGCCAGCTAGGAATGCAGTCAAAGGTAAGGGTCACAATCAGGATAAATAGTGCCCAGATGGCCTTCATTGCCTGTAGCCATTGTCATATTTCTCCCTACCTGGTAGAAGCCTTCAAGATACACTTCTCCAGGCACAGAGACCTGCAAGCCCAGCCATGGAGGACTTGCAAACTTTGTCTGTGAGACACCAGAAGACTTCCTGCTTTACATATGATTGGTTTCCTTGATGAACCGATTTTGGAAACTGCTTGTCTGATGTTCACTTCCCCTAATATAACTGATAAACAATATTTTAGTACTCATAGCTCTAGTTTTAAGTCTTTGGGTGCCAAAATAGTCCTGGGACTATGGGCAGACATCTATTTACTATCTATTAATGCACCTATGTATTTCAAACACTCAACTTTTTATTGTCATTTTAAAAGAAACTTTAGATTACATAAATGTTACAATGAAAATATAGGAGATTTCCATATACTTCACCCCTCTCCCTCCCACGTTTCCCATTAACAACAATTTCATTACTGTGGTACATTTGTAACACTCAATGAATACATATTCAAGCATTGCTATTAACCAAGTTGTGTAGTTTACATTATGGTTTAGACTTTGAAAACACAATTTTATAGGCTTTGACAATGTGCATAATTGCCCATATCTGTCATTGCAATGTCATGCAGAACAATTCCAATGTCCCCAAAATGCCCCATGTTAAACATTTTCTTCCCTCTCCCTCCCCTCAGAATCTCTGGTTACCACTGCCTTTATGTCAATGTTACTAGTTCTTCCATTACTAGAATAATAATAAGTCTGCTTTGTCCATAATTGCCTTCCCCCCCTACATTTGTTCATTCCTCAAACTTGAGGATTTTGGGATGGTGATGCCAACTCTGCTTCCAATTGAGAGGGGACTTAGATCCCATGGGGCAGATGGGCGAAACTGTCTTTACAGTTGTAGAAACTATTTGTTTCTAGGGAATGGGCATTGTCCATGATCATCCATATATATGTTAAAGAAGTTGTAGAATACACAAATGTTACATAAAAAATATAGGAAGGGGGAGCAGATGTGTCTCAAGTGGTTGAGTGCCTGCCACATGGGAGGTCCTGGGTTCAGTGACTGGGGCCTCCTGAAAAAAACAAAGACAAACAACAAACAAAACCAAAGAAAATATCCACTCAGGGATGCCACTGTGATTTAACAATTGAACACCAGCTTCCTACATATGAGTTCCTGGGTTCAATGCCCACTAAGGTACCTCAAGAAAAGAACACATACAGGGGAAACCTATATACCCCACCCTAACCTGCTCACTCTCTATCCCTCCCACATATCCCCACACTCACAACATTCTTCATTAGTGTGGTACATTTGTTACAATTGATGAACAGAGTTTCGAGCATTACCACTAATCATGGATTATAGTTTACATTGTAGTTTACAGTCTCTCCAGCACAATTTTGTAAATTGTGACAAGATATACAATGTCCTGTATCTTTGCAATGTCATTCAGGACCATCCCCAAGTTCTGAAAATGCTCCCATATTACACCTATATTTCCCTCTCCCTCTCCTCAGAACCTCCAGTGCCTACTGCCTCCAAATCAATGACAAAAGTTCTTCCATTGCTAGAATCACAATAAGTCTATAGGAGAATAACAGTAAGTCTAAGCTAGTCCATTGTTCATTCCCCAATCCTGAGGATTCTGGGAGAGTGATGCCCACTCTGCCTCCAATTGAGAGGGGGCTTAGATCTCATAGAGCAGATGGATAGGACTAAGTTGCTTGCACTTGCAGACTCCCTCTATTTTTGGAGATGGTCATTATCCATCATTATCTCCTTGTTAGTTGTACTGGGTGAGTCCAATGAAATGGACAGTAGGTGGTGCAACTCTGTTGAGATTCAGAACCCAACTGGCACATGGGCAGCCCAAAGATTTAAGTTGATACACTTATCAACTCTAGAACTAACTACAATAAAAGGGACAGAAGAGCCATGTGTAGGGAAACCTCAACTGAATCCAACTCTGTCACACTGGGGAGCATAAATTCCAAAGTAGGGTCAAATGGCAGGATGCCAATCTCCTGAGCTGACAGCCCTGCTATAGTGTCTGATATCTCCAGAGCCCTCAGGACCCTTACTATTTGAGAAAATATTTACTTTGGCAGTCAATGAGACCTTGCTGAGATGTGCATAAACATAACTTCTGGGATGATCTTACAACTCATTTTGAAATCTCTTAGGCATGTAAGCTCATTTGTCTTTACCTTTTCCACCTTTTGGTCAAGGTCTTTTTCTAGTTGCATTGATAGTTGGCACTTGGTGTTAATACCTCGGTGCCACGGTGTCTCTTGCCTGGGAGTCATGTCCCATGTTAGGGGAAAGGTAGTGCATTTATATGCGGAGTTTGGCTTAGAGAGAGGCCACATTTGAGCACAAAGGAGACTTTCAGGAGGTAACTCTCAGTTGCCTTATTATATTAGGCTAAGTTTCTTTCAAAAGTAAATGTTCCTAAGTACAGTCATCAATATCAAGAGTCCATCAATGGTCAATTTGCCTTCATTAATTATTGCCCCAGTACTCAGGGACTCTTGATGTTCCATTTGAGAATGTGGTAGAGCTCCCCATAATGGGAATTGGATATTCTTTGGGTTGCTGTGTGAATCTCCACCAATTGTGACAATGCCCCATAAACATTTGAACACATTCATATGCCTTATAGGTATGCCCCAGGTGAGCCTCTTCCCATGCATCCTCCATCATTGACACCCCCCACACCAATGATCCCTTACTTGCACAGTTATAATCCTTCTGTGATCCAAAACTTTATGACATTGCACCAACAGATATAAGCCATTTAATATCATCATATAACTTCCCCAACTGTGTGGGAGAGAGTGTAGACTATAATGTGAAATATGGTCTATTCTCAGTGGCAAAGCCCTAGGATGCGTTTATCAATTCCAATGAATGTGCCACATTAATGAAGGATGTTTATGTGGGAGGGTGTGGGAGGTATGGGGAATGGAGCATATGGGAATCCCTATAATTTTTGTGTAACATATATGTAATCTAAGTATCTTTTAAAACATAAAAAAATAATAATTAAAAAAGGAGCCAACAAAACAACCAAATACAATTAAGAATATGAAAAAATGATTGTTTAAAAAAGAATAAATAAAATACAAAAAAATTTAAAAATTTGGGATAATAAAAAATAACAAAAGAATATAAAAATTTTTAAAAGTTCAATGGACCATCCAACCCATCCTCCCCACCGCAAGCCCCTGCTCATAAGCCATATGGGATCGAAGTGCCCTCTCAATTAGAGGTGGAGTGGACATCACCATTCCTCTATCTTAAGGACTGGCGAATAAAATATGGACTAGAGTAGACTTACTGGTGTTCTAATACAGACTTATTGTGATTCTAGCAATGGAAGAAATTGTATCATTGATGTTGAGACAGTGACCACTGGAGGTGCTAATGTCAGGGAGATGGAAAAAGAGGTATAATAAGGGTACATTTTCAGGACTTGGAATTGATCTAAATGACACTGCGGTGAGAGATCCAGGCCATTATATATCCTGCCATAGCCTATACAATTGAGTGGCAGAGAGTGTAAACTCCCATGTAAACTGTAGTCCAAGCTTAATGGTGATGCTTCAAAATATGTTCATCAATTGCAATAAATGTACCAAATTAATGAAAGAATTTGTAAATGTGAGGAAAATTGGTAGGTCTGGGGAGTGGGAAATATGGGAATTCCTTATAGTTTTTTATGCAACAATTTATATAATCTAAGTATATTTTTAAAATAAATAAAAATATATTTAAAAAATTTAAAAGGTAAAAAAATCTGCCACTATATCTTTAATCACTATAAAGTCTGTTGCCTTGTGTGTACAGACATATTTTTCTGTTTATTCCCACATTGTCTTATTTTTTTCCTTTTGTCTTCAAAGAAGATTTAAGTTACAGAAAAGTCACCTACAGTATATAGGGGATTCCCATCTACCCATCATCCTCTCTCTTTCCCGCTTTCCCTTATTAATAATATTATACATGTGTATGGTACATTTGTTACAACTGATGTACAAATATTGAAACATTGCTACTAACCATGGTCAATGATTTACATTATGGTTTGCATTTTGGACCATACAATTTTATAAATTTGCATGAAATTTAATATGGACACTATCCATCATTGCAATATCATTTAGAACAATTCCATTGCCCCCAAAATGCTGCATGTTCCATCTATTCTATTCCTCCCTCCCCCTCCCCTCGGGACCCACAGCAGCCACCATGCTTCACTCCTTGAAGAACAAAATTCACAGTTACTTACAACATCACTGAGGGCTTGACATACGGCTCTGGAATCCTCTAATAGGCACTGCCTGTGCTCTCAAGAGACTCCCGTGCCTCTACCTGAGAACATTGCAGGACACTCCACGATGGTATTCCAACACCTTCCCACTGATTTTGTGGATGTCCTCCCACTCCACACACTATGAAACCACTCCACACACTATGACAAGATGGATAATCACACTCCCTAGAATCCTTCCCCAGGTGCAACCTGTCCTGTATGCCACCTACATCCAACACCCTAAACCAGTATCCCTCCCCTGCCATATTTGCTAAAAGAATACTCCCAACGTTGTGGTTTCAACTACATACACACAAATCCCCAGATTTCACCTGCTCCCTCCCCCAAACCTTCCCCCAGTTCCATGGACAGTTCAACACACCCTACCTACCCCCTCCCCCAAATCTGCACTACCCAACCCAATAGCATCATTGTACTACTGTCATGCCCATCCACTGGACAACTACAACTTTCCACCTTCTCAAAGATTCTGTTCATATGTGGATTGGCTCACAACCTTCACCCTTTCTGTCTCCTGAAAACCTATCTTCCATAGTCTAATTCTGTGAGTGTGCTCAATTTGCTTAATTCATAACAGTGATGTCATGTAATATTTGTCCTTGTTCCAGTTTTCCTTTGACTTCATTATCATTTTTATCTTCCTAGAGGACTCAGAACACCTTCCCATTATATATATATGCAAATTAGCTCCTTTTAGATAGGTCCCTGCTTTCTCTCCACTTTTTTTGTGAGATGATCAGACTCTGCCATCCTACCTCAACATCATTTTCTTGGAAGTCCCCTCTAGTAGCATTTAGGTTAATTTTTCCACCCAAATATCAGATCAGTTCATCTTTATGTCTTCTAATTTTCTAACAACTATAGAGGAATCTCAAGCAGATAATTCAATTAAAGTTCTTTTATAGAGACTTTTATAAAAAGGTGGTGGACCACATTGGACCCACGGGCTCTAGCTTGTGAATAGTGCTGCTATGAACATTCATGTGAACATTTGTGTTTGAAAACCCATTTTCAATTATTTGATATTTATACCTAGGAGTAGGAATGATGGGTCATATGGTAATTCTATGTTTAAATTTTTGAAGAACCATCAAACTTTTTTCTATGGGATCTGCAACATTTCACCTTCCTACCAGCAGGGCACCAGGGCCATATATTTATTAAAGTGTAAAATGATGCAAACAAATGAACAAGTACAATTCAGAAAATACTAAGCACAAGTTGAAAAACATTTACAGGGTTGGGACTTTAAGGCATACTGAAACAAAGCTCTGAAGCAGGCTTCACCCACATGCTTCTCAGCTCACAGATTTGCCAGATAGGTGTTCCTTACATTGATGTTACTTCGCTATGGGATCAAAATGAATTCTGGAATTCAGCTGTAAAGATTCCCAAAAACCCTCTGGAAGCAGACCACATTCAAGGCAAACCTCTTTCAATGTGATACCCTTTCTCCATAAATTATCTGTCCTTTCCAAAAAAAGAAACTTACATCTTGGTCTTTGCTCCATAGAAAACTGAATTCCTAAGGAATTGAATAACAACCAGATGCTTCATCTGCTAGATGGTTTAACACTCAAGTATTATACACCTGAAATGTGCCAGACACTCTCCTGGGTATATAGTAGTTAAATTCTGTCCTCATTTATTCATGTCCATGGCAATTGAGAGCTTATAGAAAGTGCAATAAAATATTAAACTCAGCATGCATTGATTTTCCCATTTATCTCTGTGACAATTTTCACTCTATTAAAATTTCACAGGGGGGAGTGGATGTAACTCAAGTTGTTGTGTGCCTGCTGCCCACATACGAGGTCCTGGTTTCAGTCGCTGGACGTTTTTTAAATAAAGAGGTATCTTAATATTTCTTTATTATTATTATTATTTTAGAAAATCAAACCAAAGGAATGAATAAATGGTTTTGCATTCTTGGGGCCCATCACCCCCAGTTCGCCCTGTCAATAAAATTTGTTTCTTCCTATTTGTTGTATGGGAAATTTAAAATACAACATCCTATATTAGAAAGTTTCAATGTTGCCTGTTTTGGTGAAGGGACAAGATTCGAACCCAGGAGTGAGGATTCTGCCCAATTTGCACAACTTTCCATTGTATGTTCATCTGGCTATCATCTATCCATCCTTTGAATGATACTTTAGATGTGTTCTTCTCAGAAAGGTTTAACCTCTTTTCTCCCAATATAGCCAATTAGATTGGTTCTCTCTGTAATATGCAAACACAGGTGTCTGTACTTCTCATTCGTAATGTAGAATTCAGCAAATGGGCATAAACCCTTTCTTGTAAATACTTTATTAGTCACCCCAATCAAGAGTTTGGATTATCAATTCAACTATATAAATATTAATATAATATTTTGAATATATCAATATTGTTACATGGAATGTGATATTCTGAAATAAACTTTGAGAACTATGTATGAACCTATCTTATATTATAATCTGTTTCTTCAAAACAGAAACTTAAAAAAAGTGATGAGTTATTACTGCACCCATGAGACCTCTAGATGTGTAGACATCCAAGGAGACAATGCCTTTGAGTCCATTCTTAAATCCTCTCACACTATGTCCTCTTTACAGGGATAATTTTTCCTGTATTAAGGTAAAACAGTCAATTTATATGGAATGAAATCATGATAGAAACACAGTTGTGAGTTGATGGAGGGGGTGTTGTGTGCCAATGAGTATTGGCATAAAATATTTGTAGCTCAACAAATTATAACCAACTATGTTCTTTAACTCTTTGGAGAAGGAAATGGACCCTAGAGATGGCCAGAGAAATTATTCTGGATTAATTGACTCTGGAGACCAAAACTAAAGAGACTTGACTTCCTCCTAGGAGGAAGCAGTCCAGTGGGATAAGACATGTATATGGATCTCTGTAACATTCTGCCATGAGTCAAAATTGGCATATGTTTGCATTCAGTTTTTCTCTCCTAGTTCCAGAAGACTCAAGGGGAGGTGTTGAGAGACCAAAGAATATTAATGTGGCTCATGGGAATTCATGCCCTAAATTGACAGAAACTGTAAATGCTACTTCGATACCATCTCAAGTCTGCATTAATATTCTCAGTAAAGAGAAAACAAAAATGTGTCTTCCTGAGGACTCATGACCACCTCCATCTCTGTGACCTTCCAGGGAGAAGAGCTTTCAACTTCATTCATTACCCAAGGAAGAAACTGGATCAATGAAATTGAGATGCTTCCTTGATAATAAATGGGTGAGTCACAGAAACTCCTCAAATTCTAGGGGATGCAGTATGGTTTCAGCGGCCTCTTCTATTGGTGGCAACTTTAGGAGCATCAACATAGAAAGAAAGTTTAGGAAAGTTTAATGACACAATCTTCTAACGTGTGGAAATCCCTGATTCTGGAGGGAGAGTCTGGGTACACTACACTTTATACATTTTCCTGACTCTCTCATCTCGTGTTGGCTCTCAATCATGGCAATATATGTTGAATATCATTACACCATTTGCTCTTTAGTTATTCAACAAATCTTTATTTAACAATTAATAAATTATATTAATAAATTAAGTTCTGAGGATAAACAAATGATAAGACTTTGCTCTTTCTCTCAAGGGACTCAGAGTTTAACAGGGCAAGAGACATGGGCATAAATAAATGCACTATCTTTAGGTGGCATTGAAATCCTGCTGAAGTGTTTCATAAAGTTGATGATTCTTCCTGGAGAGGTTGGTGAAGGCACCCCAGGTACTCATATCATTGTATTGAATCTTAAAAGAGGATTTGGGGTTCTTTTGCATGGGGATTGGGCAAGAGCAACCAGAGAAGTTTATTTGGAAATCAATTAAACATAAGTTGTGCTTAGGAAATCACAAAAAGTTTTTAATATATGACCAACAATGTTGGTCAGGGGATGAAAAGTGATACATCAGTGTAGCCAGGTAGCCAGAAGACAGATAATAGAGAACTTTACATTTAGGCTTCAGGCTTGATATTGATTCTGAAGGTAGTGGAGATTCAGTGAGGGTTTTATGGCAGGTGATGTCTATGATCAGGCTAGACCAATGGAAAGGTCATTCTCAGACAATGTTTTCAAAGCCATGGAGAGATGAAGAGGTGTGGAAGTTGTACAGTAGGAGTCGTGACTAGTATAAGTATAAGAATATTCTTCTTTTACAAAATGTTAAGAATATGGTGATATAAGGGAAAGTTACAACTAATTTAATTTTTAGACAATAGTTAATAGTAACATTGCAATATCTTTGCATCAGTGGCAAAAAGATAATATGTCATTTCTAAGGGACAAAAATAGGGGAGAATAAGGGGTATGGGATTTTTCCTTTGGGAGTAATGAAAACATTCTAAAATTGACTAAGGTGATGACATCACAACTCTGTGATGAAACTGATAGCCACTAAATGTATGCATATGATGGACTGCACAAAGCAGGGGACTGTATAACACAGGGAATCCAGTGTTAGATGATGGATTGTGGTTAACAGAAGAAATATGAGAACATTATTTCATGAACTATAACAAATATCTAATAATATTACAGGG
>JAQZBX010103138.1:0-11085 GCA_029593785.1 Cabassous unicinctus | reverse complement strand
TTCCTTTTAAAACCATCAAAGAATTAAAACAAGCATGCACTCAATATGGTGTAAATTCTCCTTATACTCAAGGATTGGTTCAAGGAATGGCACAAGCAGACAGATTAATACACTAGGATTGGGATTTGTTAGCTCGAGCTCTTCTTAATTCAGCAGAATTTTTACAATTTAAAACTTGGTGGGCTGATGAAGCTAGTATTGTAGCATCATGAAATCAACTACAAAATCCACCAGTGCCTATTACCAGTGAGCAAATATTAGGAATAGGGCATTGGGCTGGGGTTCCTCCCCAAGCTCAATGTGATGATATTGCCTTTGTACAAATTTGATTGTGCTGCCTAGCCACCTGGTAATTAATCTCTTACCCTGGGCAGGCTGTACAATCATTTTCAAAAGTTGTTCAAAGAAATACTGAGCACTATGTTGAATTTGTAGTGAGGCTGGCAGACATAGTCAATAAGACAGTAACTTAATCTGATCTTAGAGAAATGCTTATTCAGATGTTAGCTTTTGATAATGCTAATAGTGAGTGTAAAAAGGCTTTATGTCCAATAAAGGCAAATGGAGGTACTTTACAGGATTATATAAAGGCATGCCAAGACATTGGGTCTAATACATATAACATGAACCATCTTGCAGCTGCTATAAAGGGACATAGTCCTATGATTAATAATTTAAATTGCTTTAAATGTGGGAAACCAGGTCATATGAAAAAAGATTGCCAAGCCAAAACTAGTGTGAGAGCTCCATCTAGTGGCAATAATAAATCAATACCAGCTTGTGTGTGTCTGATATGCCAAAAAGGGTTACACTGGGCCAATGAATGCCATTCTAGATAACATAAGAATGGTAGTTTCATTAATAAGTCAGGAAACTTCCAACCAGGCCTTGCTCAAGGCCCTCAGACAAACAATATGAGCACATTTCCCAGCCTAGCTCAATTCTACCCAGTCAGCAATGGAGCAGCTCACTCCAGCCTGTAACAGAACTTAAAGCAGCTACCAGAGGCAGTGCAGATGTTGATCTTCCCTCAGCAGAAACTAAGTTTATTACTCCTTCACTGGGTATACAAAAAATAAGGACAGAAATTAAAGGGCCTATCTCCAAAAACAATGTAGGTTTCATTATTGGCCATAGCAGTCTTACCACCAAAGGTGTTTTAGTGCAAACTGGGATCATTGACTCTGACTTTGATGGAGAAATTTGTTTATTAGTACAAAGTTTAACTCCCTATCAAATTGAATCAGGAGATCATATAGCTCAACTTCTTTTATTACTGTCTCATAAACCTCAATCTTGGCCTATAAAACATACAGGGGGATTTGGTCCCACTGGGCATCAAGTTTATTGGCAAACAGCAATTGGAGATGAAAGGCCTGAAGTTACCATAAAAATAAATGGAAAGATATTTTTAGGATTAGTAGATAAAGGGGCTGATGTCTCTATCATTGCTAAACAATATTGGCCACAAGCCTGGACTTTACAAAAGTTGCCTACAGTTTTCACTGGCATTGGCACAATGACAGATGTTTATCAAAGTACTCAGATATTTAAGGTAGAAGGTCCAGAAGGACAAGAGGCTGCTCTGAAACGTTATGTTGTGGATGTAGGACTTAATTTATGGGGAAGAAACTTACAATGGGGAGCTTATTTGAATATTCCTCATATTTCTGATACAGCTAAACATCTTATTAGTCATATGCAATATGCTCCCCTTTCCTGACCTGAGACATGACTTATTGGAGACTATCATGGCCTAGGATATTCAAATTTACAGTAGGGGCTACTGTTGCAAAGGGCTTCACATTGCCTTTAAAATACCTAAATAACATACCTATCTGGTTTGAAAAGTGTCCCCTTCCAAAAGAAAAATTAGAAGCCCTGAAAAGATTTGTACAGGAGCAGTTAATGGCAGGGCATATTGAACCCTCTAGTAGTCCATGGAATTCACCAGTTTTTTGTAATTAAAAAGAAATCTGGCAAATAGCACATGTTGACTAATTTACATGAAATTAACAAAGCTATTCAACCTATGGGATCTTTACAGTTTGGTTTGCCATCCCCAACCATGATTTCACAAAATTGTCATATTATTATTGATCTAAAATATTGTTTCTCTATTATTCCTCTCAATCTAAATGATAGAGAAAAATTTGCATTTACTTTTCCTTCTATTAATCACTCAGCTCTTACTGAACAATATCATTGGAAAGTTTTAACTCAGGGAATGATGAACAGTCCTACATTATGTCAAACCTTTGTTCACATTCCATAGCAAATTTTATGAAAACAATTTCCTAATGCTATGATTATTCTTTGTATGGAGGATATTCTTTTTGCCACCGAGCCAACTTCTGAGCTGAACCAACTATTTCAGCTGGGTAAAGAAATTCTTCCTCAGTGTAGGTTACAAATAGCAGAAGAAAAAATTCAAAAAATGGGCTCCTTTTCAATATTTAGGCCATACTGTGAATAAAAATATTATAACACCACAAAAGGTCCAGTTTTGAACTGATCATTTATGTACTTAAAATTATTTTCAAAAATTATTGGGTGATATTAGTTGCATATGGCCTACTTCAGGAATTCCAACTCATGCTTTAACTAATCTTTCCAATACTCTAACAGGAGACTCTGACTTAAATAGTCCTTGCATTTTAAGCCCAGAAGCAAAAGAGGAGTTAAAATGGCTTGAAAAAAAGAGTACAAAATAGCCAACTAACAAGGATAAAAAGGAATCTTCCAATTTCTCTTTTAATATTTCCATCTTGCCATTCCCTTACTGTGGTACTTTGGCAAGAGGGGGCCATAATAGAATGGATATTCTTACCCAACAAAGATACAAAAAAAACTTCATACTTATCCTGAAAATATTGCAGCAAAAATATCAAAAGGCTCTATTCACCTGAGACAGCTTATGGCTAGAGATCCTGATAAAATCATACTGGACCTTACAAAGCCATAGCTTTATCAGCTCTGGTAGTTCAGTAACTCTTGGCAAGTGGCCTTAGCAGATTTTATTGTAACAATTGACAATCATTTCCCAAATTCAAAATTTTTACAGTTTTTAAAATGTACTTCATGGATTCTTCTTAGGTTCTCAAACAACAAACACTCTCTGCTGCACTTACTACACTGATGGCAGCAGTAATGGAAATACAGGCTACTTAGGCCCAAGTACAAAATCTTTGAAAACACCTTATTCATCTGCCCAAAATGTGGAACTAATGGCAGTTGTTCAATTGCTAACTGATATTTCTGAACCTTTAAATATTGTATCTGATTCTGCTTATGTTTGTCACGTTGTTTGTCATATAGAAACAGCTCAGATAACTCCAGTTTCTGAATTAGAAGTCCTTTTCCTACAATTACAAAAAGCTGTTTGTGAATGATCTAATCCAATTTACATTACTCATATTCATTCTCATTCTCAACTTCCGGGCCCTATGGCTTCGCAAAATGATTTGGTAGATAAGTTTATTGCTCATACAGAAACTGCTGCTGATTATCATAAACTTACACATACTAATGCTTCTGGCTTACATCATAAATATCCTCACTTAACAGTAAAAGAAAGTAAAAATGTTGTTAGACAGAATCCTACTTGTGGGCCCATAAATGTCCCCACTTTCTCTCCAGGAACAAATCCCCATGGAGAACATCCTAATGAAATTTGGCAAATGGATGTTACGCATGTGTCATCTTTTGGCCACCTTCATTCAGTATGTACATGTGACAGTGGACATATTCTCTAATTGTATTTGGGCAACTGCTCACACTGGTGAAAAGGCCTCACATATACATTCCCACTTGTTACATTGTTTTGCTGTAATAGGCCTGCCAGCACAGCTAAAAACTGATAATGGGCCTGCCTATCTTAGTCAACCTTTCAAAAAATTTTGCAGTGACTGGAACTTTAAACATGTTACAGGAATACAATATAACCCCCAAGGACACACAGTAGTAGAAAAAAGGAATCACTTACTAAAATTAATGTTGCAAAAACAAAAAGGGGAAGATGGAGGAGAATCTGCTAAAGACAAACTTTCTAAATTTTCTTAATAGACAACAAACTTCTAATACCACAGCAGCAGAAAGACAATGGGAGGTTAATAAAAAAATGAAAATGTAAAATGTGGACAACTGATATATTGGAAAAATGAAACAACCAATAAATGGGAAAAGGATGAGGTAAAGATTTGGGTCCAAGGTTTTGCTCTTATCATTATAGAAACAGGAGAACAGCAGTGGATCCCCTCCAGAAGAATCAAGACTAGAGTTGAAGATGCTGCCAAAACTTAAACTATGGACATGGTGGTTTCATACTGGCTTAATTACAGGTAAAGTGTTAGGTCAAGGTAAGATACCATATCATAATTATTCTTATTGGGCATACATAACCAACCCACCTCTTTTAGAGCTGTTAACCCGGGACTATGAGTCTTACCCAAATTATCTTAGTCAATCTCACCATTTTCTGGGACCTATAGACATATGGCTACCTTTAAAGCCAAAAGAAGAAGGGAAATTTATAGAAAATTTAACTTTACCTTTTATAGACTTCCCTCTTTGTATTGGACATAGTTCCGTAAACATGCAACCTCAAATTTGCAATGTAGTTTTAACAGAGAAAAATCAAACTCAAATTTATATTCCCATTTTCCCTTCTTTACCATATAAATCAGAAAATATGGTAAACTTACATGTCTCCCTCAAAACAGATTACTAAATGACAAATGGCATATATGTCATGGGTTTACAGAGGTTGTGTTCTTTAAGGATTCCTAGGGAATTGTAAATGATTGGGCCCTTATAGGAATACGGAAGCCTATTAAAAACACAACCATATCTTAGTTCAACAACAATTCAACCATAATCACTAATGACAGTAATCCTTAGTTCTGGAATTTTGGTAATATGGCATTTACTAACAGCTCAATAAATTGGAAAAATCAAGGAAGACATATCCCACAACCATGGGACACTAAACTTAACAAAACTCAAAGTTATTTCTGGAAATTGTTTTTGAGAATTAGTCCAGTTTTCAAATGGCAAGGCAGTAAAACTAATATTACCAGTTTAAAAAGAAAATCAACTCAATTTCTTACAGTATGTGTATGAGATCATATAGATTTTATCATTGGAAAAGAAACTTTTGGTGAAAGGAACGTTAGCTGCTTCAATTGCTCTTTATTTACATGTCTTAAAAATTCATATTTGCAGGAAAATCACACTCTTTTTATAGCAAGAAGAAGAAAAGGATTATCATTACCAGTTTGGATGACCAGACATTGGTAGCAGTCTCCAGAATCCCAGTTGCTGTGGCATTTCCTCGACCATTATTTAAAAAGAACTAAAAGACTGATTGGACTTTTAATAGCAGAAAATGGGGACTGATTGGCATCAGAATTGCTGTCGCTTTTGCTGGCACAGCCCTGCATCAAGGAGTCCAGACTCAACAATATGTTAAGGACTGGCATAAAAATGCAAGTGAAATGTGGCATAGCTAGTCTCACATTGATATGGAACTGAGTAATCATATGAGTGATCTTGAAACAACTATTATACATTTGCGTAATCAAATATATAATTTAAACTTGTTAAGAGCTCTTAAATGTGATTGGAATGAAAGTTCTTTTTGTATTACTCCTTTGCCTTATAATAATAGTGAGCATGATTGGGAAGAAGTAAAAAATCATTTGATTGGATATAAGCATAATATTTCTTTAGATATTTTAGAATTGCAAAAGAAAGCATTGAGCATATCTCAAAAGGAATTGAAAGAGACCCCTGTGCACAATATTTGAATGAAGTGTCTGAAAATTTAAATACTATCAATCCGTTTCACTGGTGGAAACAAAAAACAGTTCAAATATCATTTTGGATTGGATTAGGAATTATTGTTTTATGCATTTTAATTGTTTGTATTTTCAAGGGTAGAGTAATGACATATATTCAAGAAAAAATGAAAAATTAAATCAGATAAATACATTTATGTTAAGAAACTTATCCATGAAAACCTAATTTTACATTATTTGTAGTAGAAAGTAGTATACTAATAATCCCTTGATTTTAATACTAATTATCTGCATAAAAATAAACACATAAGGAACCTGAAGAAGTAGAAAATATAAATGAAATTTCCTTCCATGTAAGAACTCAAAAGCTTGACTGGTAGTCAATGATGGTTAAGATTCTCAGAGGAGAACAACCTAAGACAGGCACAGTCACAGGAGCCTATGGAAGAAGACAAGTGTGACAGGAGGTCACTTTGTATCATCTTATATAATGGTTCCTATAGTCTTCACTGAAATAAATAATTAATAAAAAAGGGGGGAAACAATTGCATTCAATTAAAAGCCATGACAACTGACAGAAATCAGGACACCCTGGCATGGAGGAGATAGGCATCTCTACTCTGAAGACACTGAGATAAAGATCTGGTAAAAGCCTGGTGGAGAAACATCCTGTGCTTCAAAGAGTGTCTGGTATATGTCAGACAAAGATTTACAAGGTCTGCTACATGCAGGAATGTATAGAACTGAACTATTAACCCTAAAAACTTTCTGACTTTAGTAAAGTGTAAACTCTCGTGTATCCATTACCCTTGTACATGCGCACATGTATTTTCTTTGTCCTAAAGCTAAATAAAAGCCATGATGTTTTATGCAGTGGCACTCTCCTCCTTTTGGATGGAGGGTCCCCTGACCCTGGCTATCTCTTCTCTTTGTCGCATTTTTTCTCATCCGCAGCACCATTTTCATGGACCCAGTTCCTGAACATCAACAAAAATCCATGAACCCAGTCTCAGTATGTAGAAGCAGGTAGTTTTATGACACTCAACATCAACATGACTTCAAATGAAATTTTAGGATTATTCAAAATTACATTTTACAACTTTCCCATAATTTCAATATCTGAGAACCTAACATGGTTTCACATCTGTTTAAATGATCATTTTTGGCAAACAGTTAGAAATTTGAGTTTTCCCACAGCATCATAAAATAATTTCTGAACATCCTTATGAACTTTTTGCAGGCAGTTATCCACTGCACTCAGAACATTGTACATCAAAATAAAAATAATACTAAGTCCAAACTATACTGTGAATTACTTAATAAATATATCACACCTGCACCAATACATTCCCATAAGAATATTTTTAAATGCATAAAATAAAATTACAAAAGAAATCAGGTACATATATTGAAATAAAATTACTAAAATGAAAAATGTATAATACTATACATATAAACTTTTTTAACACATTAAATAACAATTCAATATATCAAAAATATAGGAAAATTAAAGTTTTATGTTTTAAAAGATATGTCAAGGTGTAGACTTTTGTTTATCTTGAATAAGATCATTAAACTATGGTATAGTATTTGTCAAGGCAACACACATATCATTTTGGACATCTAATCAAGTTCAATTTTTTGTTTTCATTGTTACAAGTGTTGAAAGTCCCAATTCACAAAGACATATTGTTGCAAATGGAATCAAAGCTTCCACAGCTCACTTTACAAGACAAGGCTAGGTATCTCACAGGGAAAACCAGAATTCTCCAAGATTTTTTGTGTTAAACTCCTGTTTCACTAAGGAAAAGGCAGAAATCCAAAACATGAATAAAGACTAGCAATTTATTTTTTAATTGATGTGCATATGATCTGACATTAACAAACAGTCAAATAATCACAATTACTGATTAGTCACAATATGTGTAGTACAAAGGAAAATGAAAGTATATTTACCAACACTCAACAAACCAGGGGAAAACCAAACATCTGGTCTTTCACAAGGCTGGGAAGTCTGGTTTGACAGCCAGCCAGAGCCCTGATCAGAATCAAGGTCCCAGACAGAGTGTCCTTTCCTGGATGAGACTTTGACCAGCATTACAGGGGCTGCCCCTTTTAAGGAGCTCTGTAACTTCAGAACTCTTGCCAATTTTGCACCTCATGATTGATTACCACATTCTGTGATGACAGTGCCTGTCCATGGGGAAGTGGCCAGTTCCCACAAGGAGCAACCTGTAGTCTCCAAAGTATCCTGCTCTAAAAGGCACTCTTATTCATGGAAATTTAAACAGGAACTTACGGTCAATGAATAGTTAAAATAAGTAACTAAAAGTGACAGATCCCCAAGCATAACCTAATTCCACAGTTAAGTTATTTCACAACTAAGATAAGGTTACATTCTTGAGGCAGGATAGGTCTTTAGGCATGTTCACATCTATCTCTTTTATGTGCCTTCTCCTACGTGCCCAAAGCAATTATATTATACTTTAACTTCTTGTTCACAATCCTTCCCCTAAAATAATAATAAATATATATGAATATATATATCAATATATATGGATATATAATATCAACTCCAATTGTAGCAAGCTTTTTGTCCTAAGATCATTGATTTCATCTTAGGTTAAGTCAATATCCTCAATGTAGTTTATATCAGAAAGAAAAGAATTGCAGATTCATGGTTCAATTTTTATGCCATCAAGATAAAAATAACTAAGTTCTATAATGCTTCCAAGTTTTTGCAGTTATCTCTTTTCAAAAAAAATGGCAGAGAATTTTTTACTTCAACTCCATCTTGGTAAATCACTTCCTCCAACACTGGAAAGTTTGCAAGAATGTTGACCTCTACTTTCTTCTTCCATATTGGTAACTTAGCCAAGAAAGCTTGTAATATTTCAGTTGCATCCATAATGGTGATATCCCAACTTGAATAGAAAGATTTATCTCATTCATATAGTGAAAAATATCTTCCAGGTAAACTAACACATGGATAAAAGCCTTTCTTCCAAAATGTCCTAAGAGTGGGTTTTCTTTTTCTTTCAGGAAAGGTCAAACTTCCAATCTTAGTCCAAATAAATGCTTCAAGACTTGTCCTCTTGAAAGCAAGCACACTTCTGGGTTGTGGAGAAGGACTTCATATTCTGCTCCTAGTTCTTGACAAAATCTTTTAGAAATACAATGATTCAGAGAACTTTTTGTGATAAAGTTGATAACTTTTATGGCTGTTGGCAAAAATTCTTTCAGGGTTGTTTGAAGAGTCTTTGTTGCCAGTGCATGTCTGTGTAAAAAGCAATGAGTGACAACTTGAGGAGCTTCTTTTTTCACTAAAGTAGAAAACCACATTTATTACCAAGCATCACAGGAGCTCCATCAGTGCAAAAAGAATGAAGTTTTTCTTTCCAATCAAAGTTTTTTTTGTGAAAAAACTTTACGATTTCAAAAATGTTGATGGCCTTCATATTTTCCTAAAGAGACTCAAAAAATAAGAATTCTTCTTTGATGGCATCAGCATGCACATAGCACACAAAACCAAGGAGATGACTACATTAAGAGATGTCTTAGTTTCATCCAATTTCATACTGAAAGGGAATGATGAGGCTGCTGATTCCTGGATAACCTGTTTTAAAATATTAAAAGACATATCAACTATTGCAGAATGTGTTACATCATTTGATGTGGGAACCACATTCAGTTTCCTCCTCAGTTCCAGTCCACACACCAGTTTGACCATTTCCTGTGCACATGGTTTTACTAAAGTCTCTCCAATAGTGTGGGGTTTCTTTTGCTTGGCAATGTGGTAAGCAATTTTATAGGATGCTTCAAGCAGAGGCTTTGGTGAAATGGCAAATCCAAGTTTTGGAAGCATCCCTGATTTTTCAAATTGAGATTTTTTTTGCATGAAAAAATTCACATCTTTAGATGTATTCTCAGCATGGGCCGACATGAGATGGTCTTTCTGATTTGCTGTCTTCATATTTTGTTTGCAAGAATTTTTCCAAGCAAAAAACATTGCAGTTTTTTTTTTTATTTCCATTACATTCATTAATACAAGTAAAACCAAATAATACATAGCTTTTATCATACTTCCTTTACTTTGACATTTCAACTTAAACTGGGTTTGTAAAATAAAAAATATAATTTAATTGATAGTTTTTAACTTTCAGTATTTTGGAAGGTTTTTAAGTAACTTTGATAAATATGCATATAAATAAGTAATTTTTAACTCTCAGATAGACATGTGGATTGCAGCAGTAGATCAGGATTCATATTCTTTCTGGAATTTGTTCTCTCTCCTGAAATTGCACATGAAGTTGCATGGATTTCAGAACCTTTCTAGAAACCTAAAAGCAAAAGAAAAAGGTATAATGCATATGGATATTTGTAGACATCACTAGGATCACAGATGGTTATACACCACAATATCAGCATCTGAAAGACATAAACATCAATTGAATGGATTGACAAATTCACAGTGGTTGTGCCTGATTTACACTCATAGGCAGCATGTCTATTCATGTTAAAAATAACCTACTTATGAAAAGTTATAAATTCTCATTTCAGCTGACCAGTTTTGTAAAATTTTAACAATCAGTGAAACAACTTACTTTCACTTATTTGTTAACAGATAATTGTAGTCAGGGAAATACTTGAATATGATAAAATCACTGGCAACCAACATGAGAATGCTCAACTTCACCATTTGGTACCTGAACTATTATGAAGCACTGAGTTGCCAGCACAGATTAGGTAACAAATAGATTTCTCAAGCTGGCAGGGAAAGTATACATATTTTCTCTGCACAACAAAGGTGACCATATTGTCTGGATAAAATGTGCAACATCTTTGTGTTTGTCACACAACACAGTTTTGACCTGTCATTTTTCATGTTTTGATTAATTATAATGTCATAACTGTGTTTCTCTGATATGATGGATTACCAAAAAATGCAGCTGACATCATTTTTAACAAATTTTCCCACACAAGTGGCTTGGTTGAAATCACTAATAATCACACAGCATGAGTTGAATGTGTTGTGTATTTCAGGTGTGTTTTATTTCATGAGGTTATATTTTTCACTTTGAATTTTTAAATTATTTTTATAGTTACATTGATTATAACTGTGTGGAGTGAAATTTTTGACATCTATATCTTGTGCCCACTCTGTGATTTAGCCTCACAAAATGGCACCCCTATACTTCAATAGATCAAAGACACTGCTTGGCAGATCTTTTTCTGTTTCTTACCTTTAATGTGTTGCCAAATAGTTGGCCAATTACATCACACAATA
>JAQZBX010103137.1:0-11076 GCA_029593785.1 Cabassous unicinctus | reverse complement strand
TTTTTTTTTTCATTCATAAAATAATGTAAAAAAAAAAAAAGTCAAATTGCAACAGTACCTGACCCAGTGCAGAGCAGTCTGACAAGGCTTTCTCAAGGAATGGCATCTAAGAAAACAAGATTAATGGGGATGAGCCAGGTTAGGGGAGTGTCAGGAAAAAAGCCTAGAGAGGTCCGCAAGGAGCCATGTTAAACAGGGCCCTGTAAACCATTAAAGGATTTCACCCTCCCTCCTACGATTACAACTTCAGATGTGTTTACTGGAGAGATCACTGGTGCAATGCAGAGAATGGATTGGCTGGGGACAACCTGGAGGCAGGGAGACAGTTAAGGTATTTAGCAGGTAGAATTTACAGGGCTTGATGATTGATTAAATGTTGGTGGGGAGAAGAAGGAGGTCAAGAATGAGGCTCAAGTTTCTGAGTTGAGCAGTCGATTGGATGGTAGTTCCTTTTTTTTTCTTTATACACACACACACACACACACACACATGTTTTCTTTGCTTGCTTGTTTATTGGATGGTAGTTCCTTTGGCCAAGATGGAGAACACTGGAGGAAGAGAAGGTTTGGGCTGGGGATAGAGGATGAATTCAGTTTGGAACTTTTTGAGATTGAGGTATCTGTGAAGAATCCTAATGGAAAGTACAGTTAAGGAACAGGATATTCAGGTTGAGCTCAGCTTTCTGGGGCTGGAGATAGGGATCTCTAAACCATCATTTCAAGTAGATGGTATCTGAAGCTGTGGAAGATGAAGTCACCCAGGCAGAGGGTGTAGTGTGAAGAGAAAAGGTCTAGAACAGAACCTCAAGGACCACTGACGTTTATAGAAAAGGAGCTTGCATATCAGAAGCTGAGGAGTAGTGAGACAGAGGGTAGGAGACTCCAGAAGGCCAGGGTCATGGAAGCTGAGTAGAAAGCTTTGGAGTAAGCAGCAGTGGAGAATGTGTAGAGAAGCCATGTACCAAAAAGAATGAGAAGACCCATTGGATTTTAGTCATGAGGAAACCAGTGGGTAACTGGGGTAAGAGAAGATTTGGTTGAAGGGTGAAAAATGGAAGTCACATTTCAGTGGTTTGAGGAATGAATGGGAGAGAAAGAAGTGACAGTAATTGTGGTCTACTCTTTAAGTTACAAAAGGAAGGAGAAAGGGTGGTTGCTAGGGGAAGATTGGGGTTGAAGGAAGTTTTCCCCCCTTTATTTCAGAGAGACTTTCACGTGTTTAATGTTATTTGGAAAGGGCCAGTAGTTCTAACTACTAGAAAATGGTTTTCTTCTTTTGTGAAAGATTTGAGGGAGCATCTGTACTACTAGAACTCCTCCTTGACCCTAAGTCTACTGGAGAAGTAGAGTGACCAACTAGTTCCCACTTCGTCTGATACTTTTCTGATTTTAGCACTGAAAGTCCCTTGTTCTGGAACATCCCTCAGTTCTGCGCAACCGGGAATGGTTGGTCACTCTAGGTGTGGACTCCCCTCTGTAAGGGTAAGTAAGAACTATTTTGAAGTTGAAGAGAAGAGGATTTATCATTTTTCTGAAGATCTAGAGATGCCTCTCTCAGAAAGAGACCTATTGCAAGGAACAGAAGAAAACATAGGTGATATCTAATTGATGTTTCAAAAGGATTCAAATGATGGTACATAATTAAATGACAACAAGCACTCCTGTAAATGGAATAATCTCAGGTAAGGAAGGATTAGAAGGAGATTAAAAACATGGCTGCTATGAAAGCTGCCGTGAAAGCAATGAATACCAGGTTGAGCACACTGGATCAATTCAGTAAAGGAAACAAACTTCAGATTGTGACACAGGAATGATAAAGATATGAAAATAGGATAAAAGATAAGAGATACTGAAGGCAGAACAATGAAAGATGAATATTAAAAATTTAAAAAAGGAATAGTGATTAATAATGAGTAAGAGTGAAACCATGTTTAGTGCTTACTCTGTGGCAAGCCTTTTTTAAGCCTTTTACAAGTGTGAACTCGTTCCCTCATAACAATACCATGGGCTGGGTACTGTTATCCTTCCCATTTTACATATGGGGAGATTGAAGCCCAGATAAGTCACATAACTCCTTCAGATTTACACAGGTAGGAGGAAGTGGAGGGGCTGGTGAACCCAGATGGTGGGGCTCCACGCCTTTCACTTGCATTCTGTGCTGCTCTGCCTGGCGGTATAACACTGTCGGGTTACTCAGGCATTCCTTCCACGGTCTTTTGGTGCTCACTATGTGCCTGGCTCAGTTCTGCTGCTGGAAAAATATTAAGGAGTGAGACACACTAGGTCTCTGCTCAGATGGAACTTACATTCCAATAGGGAAAGAAAGAAAGAAGTAAACAGACTTTCAGCAAGTGTTAAGTATTATGAAGAAAAAGCTAAAAAACAGGGTAGAGAGCCACTAGTATATGTGGCAGGGGTGGGTGGATGGGGTTACTACTTTAGATGGGGTGGTCAGGCAAAACCTCTCTGAGGAAATGATATCTGAATCCAGAATGATGTAGAGTCAACCATGTAAAAATCTGGGCAGTGGGAACAGCAAGTGCAAAGGCCCTGAGGTGGGAATGAACTTGACATATTTGAGGACTGGAAAGGACAGCATGGCTACGACAAAGTGGATGAGGGGGAGATTTATAAAAGAGAAGTAGCTAGGGCTAGTTCAGGTAGGACTTGATAGGCCTTGGCAAAGGTTTTGGATTTTATTCTAATTTTAACAGGAAGGAATTGAAGTTTTAAGCAGGGGAAGAATATGATGTGCTTTTTTTGTTAAAAGATGTATGGTTGCTAGGTGGAGAATAAGGCATAAGGATATGGAATGTGGAAGCAGGAAAATATTTAGCAGGATATCTGGCTGGAACCCAGGCCTGGAAGTTTTGGGTGGGTTAATGTTAGCTGTGTCTCTGCCCTGGGGCACCTCCTCCCCAGTTTATCTAGTCATGTTCACTGATTTACACAGAGATGAAAGATCCTCCTATGAAAAAATGGTTCAGAGATATCCTTAGAGGTGAACATGTCTGTTTAGTCCAACTCCCTGGGAAAGAAGCTCATTTGGCACAGTTTGGGTAAGGTTCCAATTTCTGAACCAATCAACTATGGTGGTGTGTGGAGGGAGATGACAGGTCATGTGACATGAGCATGACCTCTGGAATTCTTCTTTACTACCATTACCATGCAGATAGGATGGAGAGGTGAGGTCGGTGCTAGAAAAGTAGGGGGAGAGCTCAAGTTAGGCAGGTACTCCAAAAGCTATCCATAATGCAATGCAAGGATTCTGTCCAGCCTACTCCATACACCTCTCTGAGAACAGCCCTCCCCACAGGATTAGGTCATGGCAACCGGGTTTGTGGTCCTAGCTTGTTAGACCCATGGGGGACAGACTCCAGCTGGGCCAATTGCACTCTCTCCCCAGAATTTCAAATTACAATAGCCTTTGCTGGGCACCTTGAACTGTAACAGCTGTGTTTGGGCATGTATGCAATCTTTGTTGTATAAATGGATACACCTCAGAAGAGAGAAAACTGTTCTGCAGAGAAGGAAACATGAAGAGGAAGTGGGAGGGGTAGAGTATATAGGAATCCCCTGTATTTTCGATGTAACTTTTGTGTAATCTAAAACTTCTTTAAAAATAGAGTTTTAGGGAAACAGGTATGTCTCAAGTGACTGGGCTCCCGACTACCATGTGGGAGGTCCAGGGTTCAATTCCCAGGGCCTCCTGGTGAAAGGCAAGCTGGCGTGAGTGGAGAGCTGGCACAGCAAGATGATGCAACAAAAAGAGACACAGGAGAGACAATAAGAGACGCAGCAGACCAGAGAGCTGAGGTGGCGCAAGAGATTGAGCGTCTCTCTCCCAGTGCTGCCTAAGGAGAAGACAAGCAGAGAAGAACACACAGAGAGCAGACAGTGCAAAACAATGGGGTAGGGGTGGGGGTGGGTGGGGGATAAATAAATCTTAAAAAACAAAACAAAACTTTTTCTAGTTTTATGGGACTATAATGATAAGGTGATTACATTTGCATTTATTTTATTTTCTGCTAAGGCAAATGTTTTACTAACAACTTTCCATATTGTTTAAATTTTAATCTCTGAGTAGAATCTGGTTTCACACTTACATACTTAATTCAGTTGTTTGGATAATAAACATGTATCTGTTTTTTGCTGGGTTTTTTGTTTGTTTGTTTCATGAGCACACATTCTTTTTCTTTCCTTTTTACATTCCACAGAAGATATAACATAGATTAGTTCCTTCATCAAACATTCTTTGAGTTTCTACGTGTCTGAGCCCTGAGGATACAAAGGTGAGTATGTCAGGGTTCCCCTTTCTTTTCCCGTGCTCACCCTGTAGAAGTCAGGGTCCCTGGCTCTCCTCTCCTCTTAGCTCCCACCTGTTCTGCAGGATGAGCAGGCTTTTTTTTTTTAAATAGGTGATATTTACCCTATGCACTTTGTAAGTAGTGTGAGAATATTCAGCTTGACCCATGGGAATCTCCACTGACATTTCTGTCACTGTCAGAAATACCTTGATGCTGTTTGCAGGTATAGCTTGAATTCAATCGGCTTATACACTCAGAGTCATTTTCAAATTTACCAATGGGAAAGGGAGGCCCTTCAGGAGCAAAGAGAGCTCACCCAGAAGCGACTCGGCGAAATAGATCTGCTTTGCCTTGTGGGCTGCTCTTCAAGGCACTGGCAGATGTGAGGCTGCCTGTGCCACCAGAAATGACAAACTGGGTACTGGCCTGGAAGATTCAATTTTGTTTCTGCCATCTGGAATAAATCCATCACCCAGTCCAAAGATGACTATGTGGAGGATGCTAGGAACGGGACTTAAGCACTCAACAGCTGCCTTCAGGAGAGACTTTGACCCCACATCACAGAGTATGAGCTAGAAAGGGAACCTCATGTTCCCGGTTGTGAGCATCACGCAACAGCTTGCAGACCAGAACCTGCACATGGATGGCTCCCAAGCTCCATGTTCCAGATATTCCTCCTGGACATTTTCATTTGGGTGTCCCATGGGCACTTTAAGCTCAGTATGTCCAAGACTGAACACACCGTCCTCCCTTCATTCCCCAAACTGCCCCTTCTTCACTATTCCCAGTCCTTATTATAATAGTCACACTACTGGCCCCCTTCATCCAAGCCAAAATCCTGGCCATCATCCTTGACCCTTCCCCTTCCTTCCCTTGTGTCTACCTGGTCACCAGGTTTTAACTGGCTGTATTAGCTTCCTGTTGCTACTGTAACAAACTACCATAAACTTATGGCTTAAAACAACACAAATTTATTCTCATAGTTCTAGAGGTCAGATGTCAAAACTGAGTCTTAAGTGACTAAAATCAAGGTGTTGTCAAGGCTGGTTCCTTCCAGAGTTCCAGAAGAGAATCCATTTCTTGTCTCTTCCAGCTTCTAGAGGCCATCTGCATCCTTTGGCTTGTGGCCACATCACTCCAATCTTCTTCCACTGACGCATTGCTTTCCTCCTCCGATTCATGCTAATCTCCTGCCTCCCTCTTGTAAGGATCTTTGTGATTATATCAGGCCCACCTGGATAATCCAAAACAATCTCCATCTCAAAGTCTCAATTTAATCACACCTGCAAAGTCCCTTTTTACATATAAGGTGATATTCACAGGCTCATGGGTGAGAATGTGGCCATCTTTGGGGAACCATTAATTGGCCTACCACATCATCGTAACTACTTAACATTCCTTGAGCCCATTTTTTCCAACAGCCACTGCCCTTCAGGCCACATCCTCTCTCATCTAGGCTGTTAAAACAGCCTCATAATTGGTCTCTGCCGCTGGAACTGCTACCTCCAATCCATTATCCTCCTAATTGCACCTCTTTTTTTTTTAAGATTTATTTTATTTATTTCTCTGCCCCATCTCATTGTTTGTGCTCTCTGTCTGCTCTCTATGTCCATTCATTTTGCGCTCTCTGTGTCTGCTCATCTCTTCTTCAGGAGGCACCAGGAACCAAACCCGGGACCTCCCATGTGGGAGAGAGGTGCTCAATCACTGGAGTCACCTCTGCTCCCTCTTCTAATTGCATCTTCTATGTCTCTCTCGATTAAAAGTTTTTACTGACTCCCCATTATTTTCAGGATAAAGTCTAAGCTCCTTAGATAGCATTCAAGGCTTTCTGTAGGCTTTTCTTGCTCACTTTCTCAGCCTAATTCCCACCAACTACTACAAAGCTACTTACAATTCTTGAAGATGGAGAATACTTGGGTTGTGAAGTCATTGTCTCAGGCTTAAAACCCAGCTCTACAAATAACCAAATATGAATTCTTGGGCCAGTGACTTAATCTCTCTGTACCTCAGTTTCATCTTGTAAAAAAAGCTTGTTGTGATGATTAAATTAGTATTTTTAAATTACTTAAAACAGTGCTTGGCACATAGCTTTTCTTCTTTCATTCCATGTCCTTTCTGTCCTGTTGATGCTGTCTGGAATGCTCTCCCCACTCCTAGTTACCTGAAAATTCTTGCTCATCTCCTATAGGCTCAGCTCAAGTATCACCTCCTCTGCAATGTCCTCCCTGCTGTCTCCTCCCACCACATGCCAAGCGAGTTGGGTGCTTTCTCCTCTGCAGCCATTGAGCTCTGTGTAAACCCTAATTATGGACCCTATTATAGTGTATTTGCAATTATTTGATTATGTGTGTAGAGGGAAAACATCTTGAAATATTAATATTTGTGCTTTTCTTTACCACACTTCGTTGTGTATGACCCTCCCCCTCATCAGCCATTCATGTTGTCTTAAAGAATTAGGATTTTTATAGCAAGACTGTAAAGAGAAGGAAAAAAAAAAAGGACTATGTTTAGTTTTTCAACTTACAAATCAGGCTTCAATGTAGACACCCACAAGAATAGTTTTGAAAACCAAGTGCTGGGCTTTATGGAGAGAAGGATCTTGAGAACACGAATGAGACTCTGAAGGAAACGGTGTGAAGTTTATGCCTTAGTAGTGGACTAGAAAGAGCATAGAAGGGTACTTGCCCTTCTTGTTCTTGGGGAAGCTAGTTAGGGCTCACCCAGGCTAGGATCAAGGACAGGAGTTGACCTTGGAGGAGATCAGAGTGGTCTGAGATGGAAGCAAAGATGTGGAGGGGAGCAAATCAGCATTGAGAGATTGCCCAGCAGCTGGGCCAGATTGCCTTATGGCAGCCAAGCCAATGTCAATAACCATCCATGGCCATTTAGGTGGCACATTGCTAAAGAGCTACAATCGTCTGCTCCTCACTTGCTGATGAAATCCTCTCTTATCAGCTGCCTGCTGTTACCATTGGATTGCCCAGCCAAAGTGATGCCCATCCATGCCAGGCCCCATCTGAAACATCTCTTGTGAATAACAGCTCAGGAACCTTGTAAGCTTCGTAAAACAAAGTGTGGGATCTTAACACTCAGTGACGATGGTATGGAAAAGAAAGTCCCCAGTACCTGAGCTTGAAAGGAACTGACCACTAGTAGTGTTGATCCTTTTCACATGACTACACACCAAGCCAGACTGAGCCTCTGGATTCATCTCTGTGTCCCTAACACGTGGCTGGTACTCAGTAGATGACTGAAGAATGAAGAAAATCACAGGTTAGTGGGGAAGACAGTTACATAAACAAATGTAATACAACCTAAGTGCTGTGATAAAAGACTGCAGAAAGCACTGAGCAAAGAGAGGAGGACAAACGGATTTCTTTTGGCAACACAGGACTAGCACAGAACTAGCACACAAGTTGCTTGACTCCCACTTGAGAGTGCCATTGGTGTAGGTCGTCTTGGGGATGTCTGCCCAGCTCAATGTCTTGCTCTCTCTGGGCACTAGACCACCCACAGGGCTGGGTCCCTGGGAGTTTGCTTAGCCGTAGATGATGGGCTGTTCTCTCTCCCATGATTTTGCTCTTGGGATTCAGGGATGCCAGTCCACTTCCACTTGTCACCTGACCTGGGGACTTGGTGCTGGCCATATTTGGCCATATGCTCAGAGCAGGGGAGGAAGTAGATCTTCCAAGATGGACAAGAGTGAAGGGGGTGGACAGAAAGGTGAGTAGGAGATGGTGAGGCCCAGAGAGGAAGAGACCCTGCCTGGCTGCTCCATGGCTTTTGTGATCCTGGTTTCCTCTTGAGGCTGACCCCTGCTTTGAGTTCCATGCGACCCCTCTGAAGGCTTGCATTAAATCCCCCCTTTTGCTTAAGCTTGCCAAGTGGGTTTCTGTTCTGTGCAACCAACAGTCTTGACTAACATAATGCTTCTGGATGTCACCATCATGAGCACAGTAAACACTTAGCTCTAACAATGCCCCAGACTTTGTCCTGACAGCTTTACATATACTAACCCATTAAATCCTCACCACAGCCCTATAAAGGTGGGTACACCTATTGTCCCCATTTTTCAGATGAGAAAACTGAGGCACAGAGAGGTTGAGTAACTTGCCCATGGTCATATGGCTAGTAAGTGATGGAGCTGGGATTCAAATCTAGATAGTGTCCATGCCTAGCATTGTAGTTTTATCATATTTTGTTGAGCAAGAGATTGCATTTGGTATTTTTTCAGCCCATTCTCCTGGATGAATGCAGTTCTAAATGCAAAACACCATGGGGAGCCCTGAGTGAGTCCCATCATCTGCCTAGGCTCAGGGTCCCATCAGAAAAGTGAGGCGTTGGCTGGGTGGGCTGGGAGCCCGGTCCACCCTGATTGCCCCATAGGTCCTGCCTCTCACTTTACCGGGCCTGGCAGAGGAAGCGCGGGAAGGAGCTGCTGGGCCAGGTATAGGGTTTGGCGGCAAAGTTGCTTCAGCGGCGGGAGGCCAGAGCCGCACCCAGGCACCTGGCAGGCAGCCCAGCTCCACTGTTGAGAAAATACCTGGAACAAAGGAGTCCTCTCGCCATGGCTGGCCACGACTCCTTGTCCCTACAGCTCCTCAGCTGAGGAATCTGACCTCCAGGCCAGGTGGGGTCAGGTCCTCACATGGCCTTAGGAGGCAGCAGAGAGGCCTCCATGTGTAGCCGGGGTCACCTTTCTGGCCACACCTGGCCTCTCAGATGCTGCATGGACTCTATATCGAGCTCCACCCAGGGGCTCTGATGGGCTTCTTGAGCTTCCGATCACTGCCACCCTCCCCCATGGTGTCCAGGGCATCCTGAGTCCAGGGAGGTAGCTTCCCGGCTCAAGGGCCTGGAATTCCCCCCAGCCAGGAACTTCACCCCATCGTGATGGTTTGTCAGAGGTGCAGACTGGACAGATGTGCACCTGTGATAAATAAATGGCACAGCAAGGGAATTTTGGCGTAATCAATGGCAGGCACTTGGGAGAGTAAATTAGACTGGGGTCTGGGAGAATGAAAAGGAAAGACTCTGGGACTCCAAGGATGTTGATGTAGGTCCCCAGAGGGGTGGCCCAGGCTCCTGCGGGGCCAGCTTATGACCAGTTCCTCCCATATTCCTTCCTTCCATCTCCTGAGCAGGACCCTAGGGACATGGGTCTGGACAAGAGACCATCTCGCTGCAGCTCTTTCATTCACATAGGGTCTGGGTGCCAGCATCAAGCCTTACCCCAGCTCTGTGCTCTAGCGACCACTGTTATCAAGGCCACCACCAGCCTGTATGGTGCCTACGACGATTCAGAAAAAGAACTCTTCTGCCCAGGTGGATGCAGCCTTTCTCCAGAGCCCCTGGCGGTGCCAAGTGGAGGAGGCCTTGGAGCTGGACTTCATTCCCCACTGCATCTTATACAGACCCAACCTGTTCTCTCTTATGCAGGAGCATGCCTGTTAGCATAATCTCAAAACCATGGCCCTGGGCCCCTGATCCTCTGGCCAAACCCTGCCCCCTGACCTGGATATGCCCCAGGCTGGAGAAAAGATCCATTCAGAGGTGGTCCCTTTTCATTGGCCCAAACCAACCTTAGTGGTGATGGTGAGGACTCAGGAAGCGTCCCCCCAGAGGCACTGTTGGGCGCTTTCTTCCCAGGCAAAACCCTCTGGACTAGAGTAGCCCCTGAAAGAGGGGGCTCCCATCCCCGTGGGTACTCCCGAGGCTGCCCTGTCCAGGGGGTGCACTGACCTCCAATACGTGGTCAGGCAGAGGTGACACTGAACCTGCACCCCTCAGGCCTGGACTTCTGCATCCAGGGCTCACTGCTCAGTGCCCAGATCTGGGAAACCACAGGTCCTAGGCCTGCTTGGCCTGCCTCAGTGGGCCAGATAGTTCCTCTACCCTTATTCAGGCTATGGCACCCTGTGACCACGCAGGGCCAGCTCGGAGCACTCCCTGCACAAATACTCGTCCCATGAAGGAGGAAAAGAATCATCCAAAGGAAGAGACCGTCTTGAGGCAGGTGTGGGCTTCATGTCCTGGAGTCCAAGCACCTCCACCCCACCCCTCGCTGGCTGGGGAACTCTCTGAACCTCACTTCCTCTTCTGTAAAACAGGCATAACCGGCAACTGCCTCGCTTGGTATTAGTAAGAAAAATAGCAGCAGCATCAACATAAGGTACTCCTTATTGAGGACTTCCTATGTGTTAAGTGCTGCGCATTAGTCCTCACTATATTCCTACAAATAACTTGGTAATAATGAGCTTGCTCAGGAAATGGCAACTGTATCCCTTTTTAATGAAATACCAAACTCTATGACTTTGGGAAATGGGGAGTAGGGAGTCGTGGGAACCTGTGGGGTTCACAGTTTGGAGCCAGGGCCCCAGCCATGGCGGTGACCCTCTGGTAAGGTGGAAACAGGGGTCAAACCCCTTGATCACCAAGATCTTGTGCCACAGCAAGGCTACAGGAAGTTCAGAAAAGCCTGGAGCATCTGAATTTCTGGCTTGTCTCTGCCCCCTGGTGGGCACCTGCAGCCACACACCCAGAGGAGGATAGTCCCAGACACTTGGGGACTCACTTGGTGACCACTGCAAAGACTCACCCCTCTGAGCCCCAGTCCCCATCTTTTATTTTATTTATTTATTATTTTTTAAAAGATGTATTTATTTATTTATTTATCCCCGCCTTGCTGCTTGTGTTTTACTGTGTCCATTCGCTGTGTGTTTCTTCTGTGTCTGCTTATCTCCCCCTTGCTGTGAGGTCCTGCTGCA
>JAQZBX010103136.1:0-11086 GCA_029593785.1 Cabassous unicinctus | reverse complement strand
GCTCCCACCTTCCTGGTGTACTGGCAGAAATAATGGAGGGCTGGCCATATTATCAGGGTACTTCAAAACAGAGTCCCTGGCAGCTCCCTTGGGAATCAGTCTTTGATGAGTGTTATTGACTTGGCTCCAAGTTGCCATCCAGAGCAGGACAACTTTCCTCAGGGCTGCACCCGGGATGCATCTGCAAGTTCCTCCAGGAACAAGTGTATTTCATCTTCTGGCTCCAGGGCACTTGTCCTGCAGCACCTGGAATAGAAAGATAACTCCTGCCAGGGGATGCTCCTGGTAATTCAGTTGGCAGGAGCGAGGGGCTCAGAGGCCCTCTTCACAAATCTCTAAATCAACTGGCCATGCAGATGAGGGAGCAGCGGCAGCTGTTTCAGAGGCAAAGGCCATTCATCTTCCGCCTTTTATTCTCTTGTTTCTGGGGAACTTGGAAGAGTGAATGTCTCTGCCACAAAACATCGCCTACCTGAGTGCTCGCCAAGGTTTCACAGAGGACCATGGAATGTGCTAGGTGCTCCCAGAAAAATTCCATGTGGAGGAGTCAGTTCTTTTATGAAGTGGGATTAGTGTGACAAGGGTTCTGTTTTAAAAGAGCTCAGCGAACCCAGTGTTCCTGGTCTGTAGTTTCTGTTGTCACTGCCCAATACAAATCAGATATTTATTGTGCCCACTACTGTTCTAGGAACTGAAGGAGGGTCAGGAAAAAAATGCTGGATTGCCCTTCTGGTTAAGTAGCTGTAGTAATTAATACCTTGGAGAAGTTTGGGTGACAGCCTTTAGTTACTTTCTGGTAATCTCTATTCTCCTACAAGCTACTCTAAGTAAACCTAAGATCAGCTAAAAAGGAAGCACTTGCATGGTTAACATAGCTCAGCAGCTCCCTGTGGATGTCTATTAGGTATCACGTGTTTACTGTGCCCACAGTTGAACTCCTGGCATTTCATTTCCAGCCTGGGCACCCGATCTTCCTCATCTCAGTTGACCATAACTCTATCCTTCGGACGAAAGTGTTAGAGTCATTCCTGACTGGAGTCAGACCACTCGGAAAATGTTGTTGGACCTCCCCCAAAATAGTCAGAATAGCCAGGCTCTACCCACTCTCCTGACCTTCAAGTCTTGTCTATATCACTTTCCTCTTACCCAGTTTATTGCAGCAGTCTCCTGACAGATGTCCCTCTTTCTGCCTTTGCTAAACTACAGTCTATCCTGAGCCCAGCCACAAGAGTGATTCTTAAAATATTAAATCAGATAATGCCACTCCGCTGTTCAAAATACTTCAATGTCATCCCACCTTATTCAGCGTATAAGCCAAAGTCCTTCACTGATTTACATAGTTCTCCATGGTCTGCCTCTCTTCCTATTATCCCTCTGATCGCATTTCCTACCATTCTCCTTCTTTCCTCCACTCCAGTCATGTTATCCCCCAAACACCAGGCATCATCCCCCTCAGCACTTTTTCTGCTTGTTTCTACTCTTTTTGAGGATATCAGCATGGATCCACTCCTCACCCTCACCCTGTACAAAGTTCTCACCATCTCCCTCCACTGTCTTATTTTTCTATTTTTTATCATCTGCCAGTTTATAGTTTACATTTTTTGTGCCTCCCACTAGCATGTAAATTCCTTAAGGACAGGAATTTTGCGTGTTTGAGTGGAACAGTGACAAGCACATAGACGACATTTAACAAGTAGCCAAAGAATAGTAATAGTCATTAAATATATACAAATGAGCCAAGTGCTACATGTTATTTCATTTCATCTTCACAATCTCCTCAAGAGCTAAGTACTATACTTGTCCCCATAACATGGAAAAACTGAGGCATAGAGAGGTTAAGTAACTTGCATCTAATTAGCAATTGCCACAATCAGACTTTGAATTCATAACCACCCACCTCGTAACTCCATGTTCACAACCACTCTACTATATGCTCCTCTATGAATATCCAGGTAACCAGTGCTATTGGGATTCAAAGGAGAGACAGATTGTTTGTTACTGGATCTAGGAAAGCTTCACCAAGAAGCTAGAATTCAATATGAAACTCGGCAGATGAGTATATTTCTAATAGGTAGAGAGAAAGAGAACGGTATTTAAGCAGGAGGGGAAGCATGAGAGATATGGAAGCAGAACTACTTGAAATTTGTTATCCAGGAGTGACTTTCATAAGGTAACTAAGTTGTCCTGGTTTGCCAGGGACTTTTCTGGTTCTAGCCCTGAAATCCTATGTCCTGAGATTGCCCTTGATCTTGGGCAAATTGAAACAGTTGGTCACCCTAAGTGACAAACCTCAGTTTGAATGGAATGATTGTGTACAAAGTTGAGGAAATATTGAGAGGAAAAGTGAAAAGGAATTTTAAGACTGGGTTTTTGGAGCTCACCATGCATGTATGTGGAAGTCTTTGGAGATTTTTGAGTAGGGGCCGATGTGTAGAGATGGAACAAAGCCATAAGAAATTGGAAAAAGGCAGTACAAGCCTGATTACGGGAAAGTGCTGAATTATGTGGGGCAGACCATGGTGGTCAGAGCAGGGGATGGGAGAGGGATATCAGTCACATCTGGACACACCTCTCCCAGATTCTTCCAAATAGCTGCTGCCTCTTGAAATGAGCATCTTTCCCCTTTCTCAGGCTTCTTCCATCCTTGGTAACATCTGTTGCCAACATCAGCTCTTGGGAGTGGATGGAGGTATAGCATCTATGCCTTTACAATCAAATGTGTACATGAACTGTAGCGGCCCAGAGAAAACCTGTCTTGGCTTCCCTTCACATTTTCCCACCAGCTCACACTTCTCTTTCCTCCAGCATGGACCTAGGAGCTGCTTTTCTCTAGAGTGCCAGGGCCTGGGTTCAAGGTCCTCTCAGATCCTCCTTCTCCTTGGTTGCTTCCATAGTGGTCCTTTTTATCACTTCTCCCAGGAGTTCCATAGTTACTAAGTCAATGGAAAGCCCTTACATAAAGAAAATGTGAATGCAGTGCCCATCCATATCCAAATGTATGAGAAAGAAGTACCAGGGAGCCTGAAAGTGCCCTTAATCATTGCTGATATCTAGGATCCTCTACATAAATTACACAAAAGGCAGTGATGCGGGATAAAACAACCTAAATACATGCATGCCACAGGCTCTTCCTCACTGTGGTATATTTCATATCAAGTACAGCAGTCCTGCCATCAGAGGTCCTCAGCACTTCATGAACTAAACAGCTTGGGCAGCAAGGCTTCAAGCAAGCTACTGCTCAACTGAAATTAGCAAACTAGGGTTCTGGTAGAGCCTAAAATTGCCTTCTGCCTCCCCCCCACCCCCAATATCCTGCTAACACACACCCTGTTTCTTCTTTTTCATTCTCCAGAACTTATAAAAGAATTTTGTCTTAAAAATACAAGTTGCCCCAGAAAGGCCTCAGTGCCTAGGAGATTGTTCGGGAGTAAAGTCGGGCTTCACCCAAAGGTCAAAAAGCAAGAGCCCAGACTTTATAGCTGGGCTCAGACTTTTCTAGCCCTCCCTCAAGCTTAGCATGCCAGTCGAGGAGGAGGGGGTACCCTCCAACTGCAGCTGAAAGAAAGTCTTCCAAATGGAACCACAGTCTGCACCTACCAGATGCACCTACGTGAGAAGGCTGGAAAGCGGCCACTCCACGGTCAATATCACAGTGCTTCCTGAGGTGATGAGGATGAAAGAGAGATAAAGAGGCCTTGGAATTATATACCCTTACATTGGCAGTGACAAAGGGTAGAGCCCAGAACTTTCTTGCTTTGTCTTTCCTCCATATTTTCCCTTCATTTCAATTGTTGCTAATGGCTAAGCTCATGGTCTTTGGAATCAGATTGAGTTGAATTCAAGTTCTGGATATATCCATTACTAACTGTGTGAACCAGATCAATTGCTTAACTTCTAAACCTAAGTTTATTCACCTTCAAAACTGGGAAAAGTCTTTTCTGGTGGAGCTGGGAATTGCCAGACAGCTGTTGTAAGAACTTACATGCCTAGTGTGTGGTGCAATACTTGGTACAGAGTAAGAGGTCTGACAAGGTAGCTGAAATTATTATGCCTTCAGGCCCTCTCTTCATTTCCTTGCTTTCTCTGTCCCTCTCTCTCCTGCTCATTCACTTCACACTCCAACTTTAACTCCTAACCCTGAGAGGGTGAATTGATACCTGCTTTGGTCTGTTATTGACTGATTTGTTGAGACTGGTTGCCTTACACTAAAACCACTTGAGCAACTTTACTGGATTTGAAATTTAAAACCATCTGGTCATATTCATGTGTTGCTTAGACATTGCTTTGAATTTGGCTAGTTCAAAAAAAATTTTTTTTAAGGTGGATATATGTTTTAAAAGCTCACAAAACCTCTTGGGCTCTAAATGACTCTTTGGAAAGAATCCTGTGACAAATTAAGTGCAAATGAACCAAAAAAAACAGGGATTAAATTCCTCCTGAAATACTTCTGGGCGTGGAAATTGGGGAAAAATCAACTGCAAGATTTCTCCAGTTTCGCAGACCTGCATGCAACTGCTTCCTTTCAGACATGCCTACGCGCCGTGGCAAAGGCTGGCTCAGCGCAGCGTCCGGGGTAACCCCGCGGCTGGGGGTTACTTGCTCCTGGGGCGAGGCAGCTGAGGCGCTTCGAAGAGGGGGGCCTTTCATTCCAATTGCTGTTCCGGCAAATCTCTCTGGGGACGTCAGGCTGGCACCTTTCACCATTGTTAAATTCACTTAAGATAAAAGCGACACCAGGCAAATGACAAGGGAAGAGCCATGAAGGGAAGAGCGGAAGCGGAGATTGACAGGCAGGCTCTGCTACCCGCTCAGCTGCCAGCCCCCCAGGCGGCAGGAGTCACTGACCCAAAGGCCTTCCGCAACCAGCGCTCCCAGAACCGGCAAGGCTTAGACCAACCGAGGAGCCTCCACCCTTTCTTTCCCAGAGCCTGGGCCTCTGGGCCCATCTCTCCATATCCCTCAACCTCCTGACCCAGAACGAGCACTAACGACCACTCCGAGGGGCCTTCATTGTTTGCTAAGGCAAGAGGCTGTCCCTCTGCCTGCTTTTAGGTGGATGATGAGCATGAAGAATTTATTCACCACGCAGTTAGAAAAGGGAAGAGGAAGATTGAACTCCGCAAACCGTACACAACGAATCCTCCGACAGGTCTTTTTTCCCGTTGTTTCTCCGTCCTAGTTTAATATCATGTTTGCCTGTCTTGGTGTTTTCTTGGGAAATGTGCACGGAGAGACCCGCTGGGGCTCTCTGCTGGGATATGCCCACCACGCAGTGCGGATCATCCCGGGGGGGCCCGCCTTCTTACTGATTTACGTGTTAAAATACTTTTTGAATATTATTAAGATGATTTCTGTTATTGGAGAAAATCTGAAAATCTACCTGCCCCCCAAAAAGAAAGCACAAAGGAAAAAAAAAAAATCACATAGGAGTCCACAATTGTTAGCATATTGTCAATTTCTTAAGTGTATTGTCCCTGCAGCCAGAGTGCATGGGTTCCTGTCCAGCTCTGCCTTGTCTCAGTTGTATGGGTTTGGAGAGTTACTTAACACCTCTGTACTGAAGGTAAGTCCTGAACCTCATGCAATTGTGAGCATTAAATGAGTCAGAAAACGTGAAGAGGGCGGAACACACTGTAAAGACTCAATAAATGCTAGCTGTTAGCTGCCTAATATCCACCCACCTGTGACTACAGCTGCAGTTCCATCAGAGCAGTGGTTCTCAGCCTGGGGTGACACCCCCCCCCCACACACACACACATACTTGGCAATGTCTGGAGACATTTTTGATAGTTATAACTGGGGAGAGAGGCGTGCTAGTGCGTAGAGGGCAGGGATGCTGTTCATTCTGCAGTGAATGGGACAGCCTCCCACGACAAAGAATTAGCTGGCCCCAAACCTTAGTAGTCAGCGGTAGTTGACAATAGTTGAGACACCCAGCATTAAATTAATGCGCAAATTGCAACAAATCCTAGCCCCCCTTCGCCTTGCTCACACTGGACTTCAGCTACCCCTCAGGATGTCTTAATATTTTCCAGGGATCCTGGGGTGATGGTGTGTCTCCCATATGTTTGGGAACACACCTCCCTTGTGCTTCATCCTCCTTACCCCTGTGCTGTCGCTGCCCCTGATGGCTCCTCTGCTGGGCTGTCCTCTGTTGGTGCCACCCTGAGCAGAGTTAGGAGTCAGGGAGAGGGTGGAACAGTGGCCTTCTCCCCGCATCTCTGAAGCACCTCGTTTGCTTCAGGTCCTGAAGTGGTATCACTGGTAGCCAGTCTCACAGTCTTTTTACCAAACCAGCTCTTTAGCTTCTCTCCCTAGCTTCTCTTGCAGTTGAAACTCAAAACTAGACCTCTGGCTGGGTTGAGAAACAGAATCCATATAATTGAGATCATTCTCATCCCCCCTTCCCTTCATCTCCTTAGGTATTTCCATCCCCAAAATGTCTTCCAGTCAAAAAAATGCAGATCACCCTGGGCAACTAACAAAACGGTAAGGATAGACCAGCTCCACCCCCAAAACAAGGACTATCTTCAACTGCAAGCAAAACAATTCCCTTTCTCTGCTGGGTAATATCTACGTCCCTTCTCAACCTGGAGCAGACCTTGTCCCAAACCCCTCAAGATTGAGGAATGAACAAAAATGGGGGAGAGGGTATAATCACTGACCAAAGCAGATTTATTGTTATTGTAGCTATTATCTTGTGTTTATTGATATATAATATTTGTATATAAAAACTTAAAAAAGATGCATATTATATCTGTCTTATCAGCTCATGCAAATAGATTCTCAAGGGTAGTAAGCCAAAAGTGTCCACATGTCAGCATATTCTATCAAGTACACATGAGCTCATAGATACAAAACTTTTTAAAACAAAATTGTGATTTTTTACCAAAGTCTGAATCTTTCACTATACAAAATAGCATATTCAGATCTTATTAAATTGTCTTCTCTGTCACAATGTTATTGACTGTATAGAATTTCTTTTCATTGCTGTATGCTGTTTTTTTGTCCCATTCCTCTTTTATAAGACATTGAGGTGTACTTTAATATTCACAATTATAAGTAATGCTGCACTGAATATCATTGTACAAGCAGCTCTGCACACTTACCCAATTATTTTCTCAGGATACATTTCTAGAATATAATTTAAGGTTTTAATATACACATTGTGACGGAAAGGATTTAGGGACTTTCTCTTAGGCAACGATGTCTAACCATAAGTATATTGGAAGAGAAATCCAATATCCAAAATGGCTAGGAAAATGATGTATTTCAGTTATTGCAGTGTTCTAGTTAGCTGAGAATTTCTGTCCTCTACGATTACATTTGGAAAGACTATTTCTAAACAGCAACACCCTTAATAATAAATTATACAGGAAAAAATTCCATCTTCCTTTGATAATTCAAAAGGCACTCACAGTGCTTCAGGGTCATTACAATAACCTCACTTCTCAATGCAGAGTTTGAAGTGATGTGTGGAAAAAGCTCTTTGTGAGCAGCAAAGAACTGCAGACGTGTAAAGGTTGATTATTTCAATTTTCAAATTTGGGAGAAACCATATTTACCTGATTCATCAAGAAATGACATATCTTGAAAGCTTTTTGTTTGGATAAATTCCTGATATCAACTTACTTACAGGTCATTAGTCTCTTCCTCATAAAAGCAAAATAAATAATATACAAAATTTCCTGTTGTTCCAACTTTCTGACTGCATTCCAGATGAATGTGTTTCACTATAATCTTGATATCTCAAAACATGGTTCAGTCCTAAATTTTCCCTAGTGTGCCCCCAATGGTAATAAGGAGGATGGTAGTAATAGGGAGAAATCGCAGGGAAGGGAAAATACTTCCTCCTACCCTGTGGGTTCAGTAAGTGAGGAATCTGTAGGTAGGCCCAGCTCTGCCCATGACTAGCTCTTGCAGCCGTAGCCCTGGGTAAGTCAATTATCCTTTCTGGAAAGTGTTTTCTTCATAGAGAATGAGAAGGTGGTAATTTCCAAGGTCCCTTTAAGCTCTAAAATTTCTATGATTTAATGACTTGGGTCATTTCTTTTGGAGGATCTGAAATTTTATTCTCTCATTTTCTTGAAGACTTCTTTAGCTAAATGTAACTTTTCTTCTATAACAGATTGGTGAATGGGAATCTCCCCTGTGTCCTGGAGTGTTGGCTGAAGCCCCAAAGTGGAGAACAATGAGTGAGAATTAACTCCTCATTTTAAAGTTAAGAACTAGAAACATCCATACCCAACGTCTTGTCATCAAAGAAAGAAGAACCTATCCGTCCAGCCACCAGCAACCCCCATCAGTGCTCAGCAGTGAATGTAAGACAAGTCCAGACATTCAAACGATGACTGAAGAGTTTTACTGAAGGAAGGATTTTAGATTAGTAAGAAGGAGCATGATATCTTTCCTCCATTTTCCTTTTCAAGGGCATTCTCCTCCTCCCCCAAACTAAATGATGGGGACTCAAGAGAAATACTCATTAGAAATTGAATGTCTCCAAGAAGTGGAGAAGGGCCTCCCACTTCCCCACTAGATATTTAGGAGGTGTGGAGTTGTAGGTCCCAATGCTGAAGGAAGGAGGTGGGGTGAAAGGGTCTTCAGAGGGCTTCTTTGAGATTATATGTGAACCTAATGACTGGTGCTGGATTTCCCCTAGAATTTGGAAGTCTGGACCCCAGTTGTGGCCAGACTCAATGGAAGAGTGAGGGGAGAGGACAACAGTAGGCAGTCACCTACATGACTAATATTTGGTCTAGCAAGGATGAGGGAGTTTCCCATGGCCAAGGGGCTCCTGTAGAAAGCACCTGGGCTTGGGTCACCTTACAAGAGAGCAGCTTGTTGGAGCAAGAGTAGTTAAGGGAGAAGAACCCAGCCAGCCAGAGGTAGCCAAAGAAGATTCCAGTGACATGAAACTCTTCCCTTCTTCATGGAATACCTCCCCTCCCTGCTTGGACCTCAGAAATTCCAGAAGACAAAGTGGGGAGGTAGCAGACAAAGAATGAAAGACCTACTGAAGGTCCTTGAGCATGAATAAGACATGAGCTAAAGAGAGGAAAGAAATCGTGGATTGCATCTGAGATTGAAGTTTTAATATTAGGGCCTTTACTATATGGATCTTTTATATGGACTTTTTAATACAGAAAGGACATTTTAATCAACGAAATGACCCTTATTTTCACATCTTAAAGTAAACAAACATTATGGGGTCTGACAGCGATTCCATGAAGGGGTGGGAAGGGGAATATAACTGAGCAGGCTTCATGGCAGTCACAGACCCAACCCGTGTCAGCATGAAAATAGCTTCAAATTGCCGAGGAGGAATAATTATGTTTTCAACAACCACTTGTTTTGAGTTTTTATAGCTGAGAAAACTGAGTCATAGACTATGATCCTTTGATTTCCAAACAAGTATCTGCTTCACCTATCACATATCCTAACAGAGTGTGATGTTTATTCAAGCAAATTTTTCTGTATTCTTTTTATGGTCTTCTTCATTTCCACAACCATGATATTATTCTAAAATACTAACTCCAGAGTAACAAAAAAAAAATCAGTAAATGTCATTTCTTCATTAGATATATAGAGAAAGGTTTATGACAAGGCAGTGAGAAATTTCTGTCCATCTTAAAATAATGTTATATTTTCAACCATAGCATTGTCACTTCCAGTGAATTCCTTCTGCAGATATACAAAGCATTTAACAAACAAGAAATACATATTTTTTATATAGTTATACCTGTATAAGCTGTGTAGAAAGAAACCTATACTTTTCAAAGAAATAACTTTTTGAAAATTGGGTTCGTGGAAAGTTATGGATTCTGAAGCCGAAAGATGTGTTAAATTCCTGACTCTACTGTTTATTATATATGTGACTGAAGGCTAGTGATTTAGCGTCTCTGAACTTCAGTTTCTTCATCTGTAAAATGGGGATACTAATATTTATTTCACCAATTGTGAGGATTAAATGAAATCACATATATCATCACACCCCTGACTCAAAGAACATAGTCAATAAATTTAAGTTTCTTGCTCTCCCTCTGCTTTTTGGTCTTAAATACAGGTTTACCTAATTTTTATTCATTGTAGTTTGAATATATATATATATATATACACACATATTTAAGTATATCTATTACATATGCAAAAATATACATATATACACATATTTTAATTAATTAGATTTTAAAAATTATAAAAACTATCTCAACCCCATAAAATGTCCAATGTTAACACTTTGGGGCTGGGAGTGGACAATCCTTTCAAACCCTTCTCTTTGCTTATACAAACATCCTGTATAAATTATTATGTAAATTACTTCTTTCTATTAAAAAATATATTTTGGACACATTTTCAGGTCAGTACACGTGAATCATGTTTATTCTTTGTAGTATATGTACTACTCTATAGCCTGATGTTCCAATGTTATTTAATTTCTCCTTTTCATAGACATTCAGATAGCATTCAACTTTTTGCAACCACAAGGAATGTTGCCATGAACATCCACATATGAGAACCATGCACACTGGGATTTTCATTTCTGAAGTCTAGAATCCCCAAAGAGAGACTGCTGAGACAGAGTGTGTGCATTTTAATATTAATAGATATTGACCCTATATTGTAAATGTATTAGGTAAGTGCATAATGTAAAAACAAAACAAAATAAAACCAACACACAGCACAAACTAAATGCAGGAAATTCTTTAAAGCAAAGACAGCTTTTATACAGCAAGTATCAAGTCTTTCATTTTTAACTGTTTGGTAAATTCAGAAGGTCAGATATTGCTTTTTCTTTGATTGAGGCAAACATACCATGCCAGAATGGGTGTGGTGAAGGGCTCAAGGGGAGTTTAATAATGTATCATCAATTTAGTTTCCAAGGCAGGGCTCCAGTCTTCTGAATAATTTCTTCCCCTCTAAGCATTTGCTTTTGTGAGCAGGATGTGAACCACTTTCTGAATTGGAAACTCCTCCTCATGTCACCGTGCAAATTCTTCCTGTTTAGAACAGACCCAGTCTTTGGGTCACTTTCTACATGTCACAAACTGTCAGCCTTTCTCGTATCACTTCTTTTTTTTTTTTTTTT
>JAQZBX010103135.1:0-11087 GCA_029593785.1 Cabassous unicinctus | reverse complement strand
TGTAGGTCCTAAAAGCAGTGGGAAGCCACTTAAGAGTTTCAGGTGAAGGTGATGAGAAAAGACCACTCTCCGAGTAGTGTGAAGCATGAATTGGATGAGCATCAAGTAGACATGGGGATGCCAGTCAGGGGACTATTGCTGTCTCACAGGTTTAAAAAAGGAGCTAACTACTGTTTACAGTATTTTAAAAGCCTGGAAATACCCCAAATATCCATCAATAATGGACTGGTTGAAGAAATTATAGTAAATAAGCACAATGCAGCTATAAAAAGGAATGAAGAATATTAATATCTACTGTTAAAGAATTATCTCCAGGACATATCAAGTGAAAAAAGCAAAGCAGAGAAAATTGTTTAGAGTATGCTGCCATTTATCTAAAAAAGGTAAAGGCATGGGGCAATAAATATATAAGAACTTATTGCAGTTTTTAAATGGAAGGCTAAACCATGAAAAAAAGATTACTTATGGGGAGAGGAGATAGAGCAAGACAGATGTGATAGGGATGGAAGCTAAGGTTCTCTGAATAGTCATTGTTTTGTAGATTTGGCTTTAGAACCATGTAAATATTTTTCATAATTATAAAGAAATCAAAATTTTAAAAATCATAAAAACTGAAACCAATGAAACAAATGTAGATAACTATCTATTGAGTTAGTGGCATAATCATATAAAAAGAACTAATTCAAGTTACTTTGAAACTGTATTCCTTTAAGGATATAATTAGTGATAGGAAAAATGCAACAACAAAAAAAATCCTAAACTGCTGTCAGTATTTCTATTGACAGCAGTAGCACTTTCATTGCTATTTTTAGACTATTGTACATGTATTGTGAGATAAAATGAAAAAGTGATCATTTTGGTGTCTTTTGGCAAGTGAGAATTTTGGTTTTCAAACAATTGTTTGTAACCATATCTTTGACAAAAATGTTGTATTGTTACCTGGGACTTCCGAGAGTATAATTTGTATGTATTGTGGGATAAAGCAGGTGAGTAATTACCTGCTTTTAAAATTCTATCACTGTTGGCATCTTTGAGAACTGGATTCTCAGCATTGGACAAAGGAAATGAGATGTAAGAAAGAAGACTAAGCAAAATTCCAGTAGTTCTGATCTTGAATTGACATTATTAGTATGAACTCATAATGTTTTTTATCTTGGGGGAAAAAAGGGATTTCTTATCTCTATCCATTGAGAATATCTAGAAATAATGACCAAGATAGTAGCAACAAGTAGCAATAGCATCCAAATTATTGTCTCTAAATACCACTTCCCACTTAAGGAACCAGGGTTCCTTAGAAAAAATGGCCAATTCTAGGTTCTGATGCTGGAAAGTACAAGATGAACTGGAACACCTTGTCAGATGACTGGCCCCTAAACATCAATATGAATAATGGCTGCAAGTTATATTCTTAATAACACAAACACATTGGTCACCTTTGGAGGATGTTATGGAACCAACTCATTATTTTAAAAATTAGTAAGTAAAGAATCATGTGTTTATCCTTCCTTTCCTATACAAAATATGCTTCAGACTAATTAATTGACAGGGTAATATAAGCTTTCCAGTTGTCAAGTGAAGAAAGAATGATAAAATTAGTATATAGTATTTTCCAATACTTAATGAAATAATGGGTCTAAGTAATGACCACCAATAGCTGTTAACATCATAGAAAGCGGATCAACCGGATTTTATATGTGTCCTAATGGCCAAACAGAACTGTGAAGTATTGCAACAAACAAACAAACCTGCATGTGATCAAGCCTTTAGGTATAACTATCAATGTATGGGAAGTTCAGGGAGCAGAAGAACACGTTAAAAAACATAATAGGGATGCGATCAGCAAAATTCAAACTTTGCGTAACTCTGCAGTACACACGATCAAGGTTACTCAACAAAGTTTGGAAGGAAAAAAAAAGAGATAGAGTAGAAACCCATGGATGAAAAAGAGACTTGGGAGATGGTTTCCAGGAGCTCTGCCTCAATTAAGATTGTGTAGTGAGACTCTCCATGAGTTCTCTCCCCTCCCAGAAGCTGTAAGCAACAAAAATGAACTGACAGAAGCATCTTTCTCAAAGCTCCGAAAAACAGCAGAACAAAGTAAGCATGAGATCAAAAAGAACAGTAACTTAAAAAGGGTAGAATCTCACCTTGCTGGCCTCTCCCCTATCCTCTCATTGCCTCAGTGCAAACTTGGCCTGCACTCCCAGTGTCCCTGGTCCCAGTTCTGAAGGGAGCAGAGTAGGCTTCGTGCACATCCTAGGATGCATGTATATCTGTGCTAATTGGTCTGATGGCAGCCTGAAGAACTGAACCAGGACACTCATCACAGGCTCACCATCCCAGAACTTATTCTGCACATAGAGGTGGCTCACAGAGCTCTCCTACAGAACACTGAAGAAAAACAGTTAAATCACAGCTGTTTGGGGTAAAGGACGGCTGGCTGTGGGACATACAAGGAAGCACCTGGACCATGAGGAAATACTGCTTCCTAGGAAATAGGAGCATTCATACCCATGTATAGCGGGAATTCCTAGGGCCATGTGTGTATGCCCAAAACAATATGCATGTGCAGAAAAGAACAGGGAGGACCCTATGCTTTTGCCTCAGGCTGATCTCTAAATTAGTAGGACAGCTAAGCTCTCTTTTGTGTACTATTTGCATAGAATATATTTTCCCATTGGGGATGGATTGAATTGTGTACCACAGTTTGGGTATATTCTTGGTCTTGGTCTGCATTCTGGTGGATGGACTCATTGTAAATAAATTCCCTTCAAGATGTCACTTCAGGTAAGGTGTGGCCCAACTGAATCAGGTTAGGTTTTTTGTTTTTTTTTTAAAGATTTATTTATTTATTTATTTATTTATTTATTTATCCCCCTCTTGCTGCTTGTGTTTGCTGTGTCCATTTGCTGTGTGTTTTTTCTGTGTCTGCTTATCTCCCCCTTGCTGTGAGGTCCTGCTGCATCAGCCCACCGTGCTGCGCGGGCCGGCCTGCCCTCACAAGGAGGCCCCGGGAAGGAAACCCGGGCCTCCCATACGGTAAACCGGAGCTCTATCGATTGAGCCACACCTGCTTCCCTCAGGTTAGGTTTTAATCTGGATTACTGGAGTCCTTTACAAGGAGAGTGAAACTCAGATTGACAGAGAAGCCATGGGGAGCAGCTAGAAGCTGGAAGTAAACAGAATCTGGAAGAGAAAAGAGAAGATGATGCCATGTGCATTGCCATGTTACACAAAAGAGAGTGGGATGGCTATACTAATATCAGACAAAACAGACTTCAAGTCAAAAACTGTTAAAAGGTACAGTATATGTTAATAAAAAGGGGAGTCCTTCAGGAAGATAAAATGATTATAGCTATATATGGACCTAACAACAAAGGCCCAAAATATATGACACATTGACTGATTTGAAGGGGAAAAATAAACGATTCTACAATAATAGTAGGAGACTTCAATATACCATGTTCAGTAATGAATAGAACATCTAGACACAAAAGCAATAAGGAAATAGAAAAGTTGGACAACACTGTAAACCAACCAGACCAAGTAGACATATATAGAACATGCCATCCAACAACAGACAAGTGCACGTTCTTCTCAAGTGCACGCAGATCATTCTCTAGCATGCACCATACATTAGGTCACAAAACAAGTTGAGATACATTTAAAAAGATTGAAATCATACAGAGAATCTTCTCTGACCACACTGGAAAGAAGCCAGAAATCAATGATAGAGGAGAAATCTGAAAAATTCACAAATATGTGGAAATTAAACAATACACTATTAAACATCCAACAGGTCAAAGAAGAAATTACAAGGGAAATTAGGAACTATCTTGGGACAAATGAAAATGAGAATACAACATACCAAAACTTATGGGATGTAGCAAAGGCAGTGCTCAGAGGAAATTTATAGCTCCACATGCACATGATAAAAAAAGAAAGATCTCCAATTAATAACCTAAACTCATACCTGAAGGACCTAGAAAAAGACAGGCAAAGCAAACCCAAGGTGAGCAGGAGTCATAATAAAGATTAGAGTGGAGACAAATGAAATAGAGAATGGAAAAACAATTAGGAGCTTACCTGTGTTATTTAATCCTCTCATGCAGATACTCAAACAGCTATAAAGATATTATTCTTCCCATTATATAAATGAGAAGACTGAAGCTCAAAAAAAATAAGTCACTTATCAAAAGTTACTGAGCTGTACAGTAGCAAGTCGGCATTCCTAGTCTGTGCTTTTCAAAGTGTGTCTCCGGTTTTCAAAGTGTGGGCAATGACTCAGGTGGTTCGTGGTCATGGCATTTTATTGCATTGGCTCACACAGCAAGAAAGCTTGTCTTTTGTAATTTCCATCCAACCTTTTATTATGATATGGAGAACAACTCATTTAGGTGCTAGAATGTCTTTAACACCTCTCTAATACTTGCTGATATCTGCTTTTAACTTAGAGAAGGTTCACCTCAGCTTCAGAGCCTTGGGCAAACAAAAATTGTATAAGTAGCAGGAATTTAATCACATTATTTTAATTTCATTTTGTCATTTTTAGTGATATTGGTGCTTCCATTTATGTTGTAATATAAATTTCATTTAAAAATAAATTTCAATAAAAGTAATGTCGTGACTTAAAGAAAAAGTCATGGTGGTTCATAGAAATGGAAAAAAAAAAATCACTAGATGAGGCTGGACTTCAATGGTTGAACTTTGGAAAAGAGTACAACTCACTGCATACCCAGCCCCTCACCACCATTCTGGATTTTGGTGCTGGTCTCATCTAACAATAATCAATGTCTTCTCTTGGGCAAGACATGATCTGTTACCATTCCATTTGGAAATTCTTAGTCTTTGTTCACTGGTGAACGCAGCTCTCTAGTGAGCTTGCCACAGACCCCAAGTGCTGCAGACCAGTTGGTATCTTTATTCCCCATTGATCAGACTGGCCTGCAGGATGGGACCCACAGACTTTGGTTGCCCACCATGTCTACCAAGGTGTCTTAAGGTGTTAGGAGAGAGCTAAGAGCAAAGACCAGTAAGTAATGGTGGTTAATACCCCAGATACCAGGTTTTTTTGGAAATCTTAAAATATCTAGGTGATATTTTTCAAATATGTATCCTAGTATTAGTATAAAAGCTATAATGACTATTCTACTTTCCACCCATTTCTTTTATGATAATATCATATCTACACATTTTGTTCCTTCTCTCTCCCCACCTTTCTTGGAACAGTATGTTTGTGAGAAATGGTGGTAGCTGGACTGCCCTTAAAAAACATTACAATGAGTTCTTCTACACATAGACAAAGGCAATAAAAATTCCCAATGCTACATATATTTTAAAAGACATCATTGTCATATAAAATAAATTTGCTTGTGTGTTCCCTAAGGAACTGAAAAGTACTTGTCACTGTACTGCTGGGTAGACAGTATCTTCTCTTTATTTTTTTGTTATGCCTGTTACTATCTGTTCAGCATATTATTAAGAAAAGAAATCTGTATTTAAGATAATGCATCTGTATTCTTCTCATTTCCCATGAACATCAGTAGTTTTTTCACCATTGGGTCTTGCAGAGTAGGGTCCAAAGTATGAACAATGGCAGGGTTGGGTTTTGCATTTTTTATTATTAAGTGAAAACGGTAAATGTTGTACTGGGTAAATATGTCTTCCAAACCCACAAGGTCAAAGAAAAGACAAGTTCATCTTCCTGGGCCCGGTACCCTGAGCACACCTCGGCTGTAGCCATCGTCACTCCTAAGACCCGTTGCAGATGGGGCCCAGGCAGAGGCCTGACTTGTGTGTCTCTGACAAGGGAACATACCCCACTCTGAAAATGGAAACTCATCCCATTCTCCAGCACAGGAGGTGGGCAGTGGGAGTCGGTGGGTAGGGAGGGTCCCCCTTCACGGCTGCAGCGGGAGCCGTTCGGATCTCCCAGCCCCTGGATTCGCGGCCCAGCCCAGACCATTGTCCGCACACCTCATTCCTCTAGCTTCCGGGCCGCGGGCGAGATGATTTGCTGCAGATGACATCAGCCCCGGGCCAAAGGCTGGAGGAGCGGAGGCAGCCACCGCGTGAGGATGTGCCGGGTGGTCTTTTCCTCCTCCTCTTCCTCCTCCTCCCCGGCTCCCAGCCTAGTCTCCATATAAAAGAGGCGCCGCCTCCCCGCCCTCTCTCACTCCCCGCTCCTCTCCGAGGCGCGCTCTCCGCGGAGCTAGGAGAGGGCGGAGGGGGAGGCGGCGCGCAGCGCCAGGAGGGGGGGACGCAGGGGGCGGAGCGGAGGCTGCACCTTCGGAGATAATCCTTTCTCCTGCCGCAGAGTCGAGGAGCGGCCGGAGAGGGACGTATCGCGCAGGCACAGCGGCCGGCAGGATGGCGACCGTGGTGGTGGAAGCCTCCGAGCCTGAGCCGTCCGGTAGCATCGCCAATCCGGCGGCGTCCACCTCGCCCAGCCTGTCGCACCGCTTCCTCGACAGCAAGTTTTACCTGCTGGTGGTCGTTGGCGAGATCGTGACCGAGGAGCACCTGAGGCGCGCCATCGGCAACATCGAGCTTGGTAAGTGGCCCCGCACTTGCCCAGGGGACGCGCAGGAACACGCGCAAACGCGACCCCACCCAGGGCGAAGAGGCCACCCTTCTCCCCCCGCGCGCCTCGCACCCCCGCCACCTCCCGCACGCGGCCCAGACTCTTTTTTTCTGGGCTATTTTCGAGAATAATCCGAATGATTAGATTTGAGTTCCAGAGGGAGAGAGTGTCATAACCTTGAGGGATCTGACACCAAGTTGGGTCCGCAGAGCTGAGAAGGCCACCGCCTCTCCCACTAAGTGAAATGCAGGTGTCAGAGGAGTAAGGCCACAATAAAAACGCAACCGCAGGAGGCAAAGGGGCTTAAACCTGATGCAACCACTCCCTTTCAACGCCCCTCGTCCCTGCATATGGCTGGGCCGCCTTCGCCGGCAAACCCAAGGCTAAAGTACCATGTGCCAGAGCCCGCGTGGCAGTCTTCACACACGGCCACCTCAGCCCCCGAGAAATGCCTTTTCTGGCTTATAACCTCCAGAGCCATTCTTTCCTGGGAATGACTAGGCTAGTGCTAGGGCCACACCCGCCCTCCCCTCCAAACCCTCCCCCCCAATCGCCACCCCCACTCCCCCCCCCACTCCCCCGGGACGCTGGGATGGAGAACCGCCTGCCCAGACGGAGCCCGCCTTGCTGCCGTCCTTGGCTGCAGCTTTCAGAAAGACAATGAAACCCCAAGTTGCGGGGTGGGGTTTCTCCTTTTAAAAGTCCGAATCTTGGGGAGGATGGTTGGGGGTGGGGGTGACGGCGGCGGCGGGTAGGGCCAGTTCGTCAGTTCGTCGCCCGAGGCGCGCTTTGCGGAGGCCAAATAGCGGTTTGCTGCGAGCCCTGGGCGGGGCCGTGAGGGTCCAGCGGGCGCTGCCTCGAGCGCGCTGACTGGCCCACCCCCCGCAGCTCCACCCCGGCTGTCGCATTGCCCCCACTCGCCCGCCGCACCTGCCCCCCACACTGCGGCGCCCCTCTCGGGCGCGGCCCTCTGAGCTTGCGCTCCGCCGGGGCTTCGGGCTTCGGAGCCGCGCGCCCCCACCTCTCCCTCTATCCGGCTTTGTTGCGATCTGACCCCCCGGGTGGGCAGATGTCGTTTCTGCCTTTCCCTTTATCCCCGGCGCTCCCATCCCAGCTCCGGCCCTCCCCGCGCCCCTGGCAGAGGTCGCCGGGCTCCTCCGCAGCCCCAGCCCGCGCTCTATTCTCCTGGGGTGGTGCTGAAGCGTTACTGCCTGGAGACACCGGCTGGTGGGCGTGGTGCAGTCCGCACTGCGGTCTCTACGGCAGCCCGAGGCGGACAAAGAGCGTTCATACAGCCCTCGTCCCCCAAGTCCCCCCTCCCCAGTAATAAAAGACCAAAGGAAAACCTTATTTTAGATGAAACAACAACAACAAAAACACCAAAAAGCAAACGCTTGTCATCTGCCTCTGCATTTGGAAAGGGCCACTTGTGCCCAGAACAAAAGGCTACAGGGTGGGGACTGGAGTTGCAGACCTCGGTTCTTTTGTTTAACATAAAAACACTGATTTTCCTTTTCAGCTTAAAAAAAAAATTGTGAGCAAAAAGCAGTCGTGGTATTTTATTAGAAAAATATTTTCAGAATAAGAGATTTCCATAGTGAAATACCTTATTTGAGCATTTCAGCAACCCTTCATTTTCAAACTAGTGGTCTTTAATCTGAACTTCCTAAATTAGATTTATTTGCACATTTTCCTCCTTGAAAATTTTCACACAAACTGACTTTGGGTGTGGCTACTACAGAACTCAATAACTTTGGAATTTTTTAAAAATTTATCATTTGTCAGCAACGTTGTCAGGAAACAATAATACATTAGAAGATGCTTTTCTATCTATAAAATCTTCGTGACCACCCATTGTGGTGCTAGAAGAGGGATCATCACCTCTATTTTAGAGATGAGGATCCAGAGAGGTGGGAAACATAGGAGCAGCTCAAGGTCACACCTCTCATAAGTGACACAAGTGCCAGCACTGCAGCATCACTTGTTTTCTGGCCCTGCCCCTGATACTAGTGCAGGGCAAACTAACATCAGAGGGAGATTTCAAATACAGCAATTTCCCGAGCTTCCCTTTGTACTGTCATCCACTTGTGGGCAGCGCCCCATGCAGGGAGGTGGTTCAGCCACCACCTTCACCATAATTACCTTCCTGCTTTGTTACTCTGCTAATCATCCTTTCAATGCGGTATTCCTCTGGTTTATTCAAGCTGCTTCTGCTTGAGGATAAAATAGGTGCACCCAAGTGCTGCTGTGAAGTGCTGCCTGTCTTTACTCTTTATCTGTATTTTTATAATACCAGCACATAATGATAAAATTCAGATGTTTTGATTTTTTTTAATTTAAAAATTTTATTTGAGTATTATATAGAGACAAAAGGGCACAAATCATAGATGAGCAGCTCAGTGAATTTTCACAAAATGAACACACCTGTGTTAACCAGATCAAGAAACAGACATTACTGGAATCCCAGAAGCCTCCCTTGTGCTCCCCTTCCAGTCACCATGCTTTTCTGATATGAATTTACTAATTTGGTCAGGTTTCTGTTCGGAACTCTGAAATGGCTGTATTGATCCCATTAAGAATCAACCAAGTGAGTGAGCAGAGCCATTTCCTTACTCGCAGTAACAGATGCTGCCTTTCCTCTGGAGAGTGCTCTCCTGGGTCCTGGGGTCTCACTGCAGCTCATGCTCATGGCCTTCCGGTGTTAACTAGGGTCTGAGGTGACTTAGCAACAGGGTAGTTTCCCCTCTATCCCAGTGCATGACACGCTGCCTCAGCCTTCAGGTCCCAGCTGGGCGGCCTCCAGAGGTCACTGGTGGAGCAGCTGTTGTTGCTGGTGACTCTGGACTGTGTTGTGTGAAGCCAGATGGATCTGCTCCAGGAGGTTCGGCTCTGGTTGTGTGCTGCGGCTGAAAGAGCAGTTCACGGTTCATCATCTGTTACTTTTTCTTCGTATTCCTCTTCCCATCTTAGCTGAGGCTCTGTGGGTTTGGAGACTCTGGCAACTTGGATTTTTGCCATCTGATTATTGAGGGATCTTTGGGAAGCCTAGAGAATAATCTATAAATCTGTAGGGAGCTGGTGATAATGCAGTAAATCAACAGGCTGGAAACATCCTTATGTGGATGCCTAATAAATGCTTCTTGAAACCAAGGGAGAAAAATAACTTGTTTTCTCGACTGTATTCAAAAAGCAAAATGTGGGGTTTGGTCGTATCTGGCTTTTTTAAATTTAGTTGTGTAGGACCTTATGCAAACCATTGTCCCTATCACCAACTACCATTCCATGCCACCACCACCCCCAAGGCCCCCTTCCTAATTAGCACACATGGGCTAAACAGCCATCCTCACTCCTCTGGTTTATTGTAGACTACATACATCCGTGCTTTGCTAATATGAATTCTAGAGCTTTCTGAAAAAGTGTTTTCATTGTTTCTTTTCTTTTTTTAAAGAAACTAAAACATTTAAGGAATACTAAGTGACAGTTTGATGCTTTCAATTATGGTTAAAGAGTGTAACTTTTCCTCTAGTAATGTGTGTAACATCTACTGCCCTGGATTTTTAGATATACATTTAGCTGATTACATTGTAACTTTTGATGTCACTCTTGAATGTCTTCAGTCTAAGATAGTAATAGAATGAAGAACCCAGGAAAGATTTGGGGTTTAATTTTTTATCACTTTAACAGGAAAAAAACAGACACGGTAGGAGTTAAATGAAACGTTGAAGAGTGTAAAATTTATTATACTTGTCTTTATACTTTTCAAAATCAAAAGGCAAATGAATTTCTGATTGCTGCTTAATTGGTATTATGTACTAACTAAGGGCTCTGTGATCCATGTGGAAATACAAGCCAGACCGAACACATAAGTTCATTAAATTGATGATTCATTGTTGGTCTTTCCAAAGGGCTTACTTTTTCAATAAGCACTAACTTTTAGGCCAATAAATAAATCATTATAAATCACTTCTTTTGTTTGCTTCTATTGTGAGATGTTTTCAAAACCTAGATTATATAATCAATGCTTTGAAACTATGAGCTTTGTATGAAAGATGTTGTCTACATTATACATAACATATATTTTATGAAAGTCAAGTTGCTGCTTTTAAAAAAAATAGGAAAAAAGGCAAATTGAAATTAGGATCACCAGATAGATCAAGTGAAAACTTAGGAAATCTTTTCTCTGAGGAATAAAGCCGGCCTGAACGTAGTATCTCCTTTGTCTTAATTGTTTTAGTTTATCATTCTAATCTGATTTCAGATAGCTTTTTGGCCTAGTTTTACAAATAGAATCTTATGATTATTCGTTAATCGTTTAGATACTTGCAAAAATACTCAAAAAACCTATTTCTCAGGGAGCAACTGAAGCCCATAGTCAAAAATCAACTTGTCTAAGACCCAAATGACTGTCAGATAGAACCCATGTGCCATTTCAATATGCCATTTTATTCTCTTTTCTTCAATCTACTATCTTTTTGGGGAATTTAAATTTTAGTCATTTAAATGG
>JAQZBX010103134.1:0-11082 GCA_029593785.1 Cabassous unicinctus | reverse complement strand
CTCCTTCCCTTGCAATTATCATCAGAACTAATTCTTGCCCAAAGGGCCCAGTCTGCCTTCTTTTAGGGCTTCAGCATATGCAAAATTGCAAGTTCCAGCAGTAAAATCGTGACGACTAGTAACTCTTTATCACCCATTCATTGGGGGCACTGATTGCCATTTTACAAATGAGGAAACTAACGTTTAAAGAGGTGGCGTGACCACGTCTTGCAATGGTCAAGGCCAGATTCAAACCCAAAGCTCATATTCCTTGGGCAGGACCTTAGGGCTCATCTAGTCAAATTCTTTAATTTTATAAATGAGGGTACAGCCCCTAAGGTAAAAGGGACTTGCCCAAGGGCACAAGACTTATTAAGCCCCTGCCTGCTGCGCTAGACTGCTGACCGCCGAGAGGCAGCCCAGCTCCTCGAAGCCAGCGGGCCCTGCCAGGCCGCTCTTGGCCCTTACTGTGCAAGCAGTGCCGTGCGGTGCTCCCTGAACCGCTAATGAAGAACTGGCTGTGGTACTCATCCCAGACCTAGCTGGCTAATCTGCTGATGGTGCTCAGGCTGGCTGGTTGCTAAACAACCAGAGCCCCTGGAGGCACCGACAGGCAAGTGCCCAGTGCTGAGAACCTATCAATAGTTTTTTTTCCTAGCCTGGTGCGTTTCCATTTTCTCCCTTAAAAGGTATTATTAGGCACACTTATTTGGAAAGAGGCCAGTCATTTCAAAGTCCCTCATTTCAAGCCAAGGGTATAAACTTAGACGTACTGCGGGAGTCTGGGGGTGCCAGAATGGCTGAACCACGGCAGGCTCGAGGGGAGCGGTGGGGCGGGGTTCATCTTGCCAGCCCATGATGCCATGTTTTTACTTTGAATCCATTTATTTTGCTTCTAAAGCAGAGCTTAGGATTTTCTTAAATATTTTTCCAGCAATATCAGTGATGAGTTTTAAAATTTTAAATGTGCCACTGAGAAAGGTTTGCCATCTTCTCAAGTGGAATATCGTAACTCACAGAGACCACTTCTCCCCAACCTACTCCCCTTTTGCCCTCCGGGTCTTATTTTGCACTGCCAGGCACTGGGAATACTGGATTCTCATAGCAGAGAATTATGTGTCTACACGTTTATTTAAAATTTTAGGCTGTAAGGTGAGGGCTTTCTGCGTGTCTATGATTTTAAAATAATTTTGCATTGAATGTAATGTCTCATTCCAGTGTTTTAAAATCACAGCATCACAGATTTGGTGGGGTGCAGTGGGAACTCTCTGTGACCTGGGGGTGGGGCATGTGCCCTCACTGGGGCCTTGGTTTCTACCTCTTTTTTTTTTTTTTTTTTTAAGAGTGAAGGTTATATGAGTGGTTAAAAAAATTGTTTTAGCTGTAGAATCTTTTTTTTAAAACAAAACTTTAAAAAGCCCAAATATGTAAAATAGATAAAAGGTGGAGGCTGAGGTGCAAATGAATTCTGACAGCTCAGCTGTTTCTTCTTTCTCCCCCACCTGCGTGTCTCCAACTCCCGGGTCCTGCCCAGACCCACTGCTTAGCACGAGGCAGTGTCAGGTGTGGGCACCCCCAGGCTGGCTGGTTTCAAAGGCCCCTATGAGCTTAGTGTGGCATTTTCAGAGGGATTCTTCTTCTTTCCTGAAAAGATTTAAATTGACAGAAAACTCACCTATCTTGGTTACCTGTCCAGTTGCTTTGAAAAAAACTATATGACAGAGACTGCTTTCAATATTGGTTAAATGAGGTCCATAGAGATTTTTTTTAAAAAATCATAAGTGATATCCGATAATTACAAGCAATTTGCAAACTACTCACAAATAGAAGAAAATAGTCATACATTATCCAAAGATGGCCACTGTTAATTTTTGAAATGTGAATTATTGAAGTATAACAAAAGCATCGAAAAGCGCATACGTCCTAAGTCTCACCGCTCCATGAAAACGTCCCTGCTGCCAACACCCAGATCAAGAACACTTAACTTTTTGATGAATTTCCTCCGAGTCTTTTGCCTCTGCCTAGTTTCTTGTTTGTTTTCACAAAGCTGTGATTCTTCTGTGTTCTGGATCCTGCCTTTTAAAATTAACAGTAAAAATTAAGCATCTTTCATGTTATTACCAATTCTTTGTATTCACCAGCTGCAGGCTCCTCCGCTCGGCAGATGTACCCAGGTTCACTTAACCAACCTCTTCTTTATTGGGCATTTGGATTGTTGTTTTGCTTTTATCAACAACACTGTGCTGAACATCTTTGTGCATAGAGCTTTTCTCCATAGCTATGTTATTTCCTTACGGGATATTCCCAGAAGTGGAATTCCTGGGTCAGAGGGTCTAAGTATTTTGAAATCCATAGAGTCCTGTCGAGAGGGAGGATAATTCTACCTAAGGACCCAGCACAGCTCCAGTAAGCACCCCTGCTGGGCTCCCTTCCTCTGCAGTGCATGGCGAAAGCCCTAAGTGACATTCTGCAGATTGTTTATCCCATTTGGATAACAGGCTAAGAGCCAATGGCAGATTTGGAGCCAACTATCAATTATTTATCATAACAAGCACAGGAATAGCCCGTTGATATAAAAAGAGACCCAAGGAAAATCCCCAAACCTTGTTTTTGACATTGGTTTCCCCTCCTCCCCCACAGCCCTTCCCGGAGTAGCTGACATTTGATGGAATCGAGGGGGACCGCCTTGCTCCCACCTTTGGGTTAATGGGCAATAGGTGGGACACAGAATGGGAAGCAGGAGGGAGGAGAGGAGGCCGGGGCCCGGGCAGCGCCTCCGGGAAGGAGACCTGGCTGTACCTTTGAAGAGCTATAGCACCATCTCATCTTTCTTTGGGCTGTCAAGTGACTTTTCTCAGTTACTGAGCCCTGGCTTTGGGCCCAAGCTGAGCACTGTGAACGAAGCTGTGATCAGAGAGATGTCTATCTCCTTCCTGTTTAACATTGACTTTCCTGTCAAATGAGTCACTTGTGCCCAAATGGTGCCCGCAGTAGAGTCTGTTAGAAGCCACCAGCATGGAGGGCCTGGCCCCAGAGGTGGAGGGGGCACGGGGAGGATGGGAAGATGACAGTGAGAGGTCTCTTTAGGGTCCTGCTGATGTTAAATGACGATTGCACGTTGTCTGCCTGCTGTCAGCATTAATTTGACTGAGGCCCATGGTCCTTCCCCTCTAAAATCGTATCTCTCTTTCTTTTTCTCTCTCGGATTTGGGGCTGATGATGTGTACCTAATGGACAGGCTTCTTGAACAGGATAAATTCTCAGGGCTGTACAGGGACACTCATGGCCATGTGTTCCTCGGTTTCCCCAATTGTAAATTGGATCAACAATTTGTACCTATTCTCTTGGGGTGTTTTTTGAACTTACCAAATTCTTCTGAGTATTACAAAATCCCTGATGGCAAAAAACAACAACAACAACAACAACAACAACAAAACCTGACAGGATGAATCAGGATGAATAGTTATCACTCCTTTGAGCTGAAACCTGGGAGGGCCAGGCCACCAGGACAGCCCAGCTATCAGTGTTTCTTGCTGCATAGGTCCATCACAGGGAAAGCTAAACACCTGTGTGGTTTTGTTTTTGTGTGTGTGTGTGTGAAGGTTCAAGAAGACATGGAAGCTGCGAGCTCTGAAAGAAGGCAAGGCGAGCATGCACCCGCCGTATTCTTTGGGTCAGCTGGTCCCCGAGAGGCCCAAGCCCACCCCGGTCCTTGTTCCCCTCATCTCACCACCGGTGTCCCCCAGCAGCCTTGGGTCTGACAACACCTCGAGCCACAGCCGACCAGAGGCGAGGGACCCGCGGTGCTCTTACGACATCAGCAATAGAGACTACTTCTTCCCCAGATAGCTGGCTGGGGTGGCCCCTGGCACCTTGGGTGTCAGGCATGCTGAACTATGTGGAGCCGGAGCACAAAGCGGCTTAGCACAAGCTGTTTCCCACTGCCGTTTCAGCTCATCTCAGGTGCGTGGGGCCTCCCACGGGGTTCCATGCTGCGGGGAAAAATGCTTGCTGTGCCTGCTCAGAAGGAAGAGGTGGCTGGGTTTTCAACCCAACCTTCCCTAAATGCCCTGCTTAAAAGGGGTAGAGTGAACTCAGGGCTTCTCTGAAGAGAGAGGTGTCGAGACTCTACCAGACACTCAGGGGGACAGAGCTGGGCCGCTGGGGAGGCCTCGGACCCACGGGGCTTGGTGTGGACAAGCCGCTGGCCGCCCTGCAGACCCCTGACATGTCTCCTTCACGAGCCGCGTCCCCCTCTTCCCTCAGGCAGGAGGGATGGATGTCTGGCCCAGGTAGCCTGTGTCTGCTGGTCTACGGCACAGTGTTCACCTTCCAGCTCAGACTCTTGAAACCCAAGTGCCCTCGCTCTGCGGTTTTTCTAGGCCTGAGCTCGCCTTTTACTTCCACCCCCAAGGCTGGGGTAGCTCTCTGGACTCCTGCCTTCCTTCCCCACAGCTGAGAGGGGAGTGAATGGTCTCTCAGGGCCTGAGGGTTTTAAATGCAATTATAATTAGTCCCTCGTTAGCATCTTGCTAAATGTGAATGATCATCTGAGGCACTTGCTGAATGTAGAAGCAGCTGCACTGGCTTGGTCTCCCCCTTTGGATCCCAGGACTCTAAGAGCAGAACAGTAGAGCAGAAGGAGGGGAGTGGGGAAGGGTCTCTGCCCGCTCCTGTGGTAGCAGAGCTGAGGGCAGTCTCTGAAAACCAGTGTTCTCCGCGCCCCCTCCAAGGCGAGCTGGCAGCAGGGAAGGCTTCTGTCCTTGCTGAGATGGAGACTGTTTTACTTCAGCTTTGTTTATTTTGTTTTAACCTGAACCCGAGTAACTAAGGAAGATATGATGTGAAAAGAAAAAAGATCCCGGCAAGAATGTATTTTAACTTTTTTTTTTTTTAAACTGTTATTTTATCTTGAGAGGGTGGAAGACGAGTATTAGCTGAGTGTCAGTATGTAAATAACTTGGTGAAAGCACAATAACTTGGTTTAGCACAAAACTGAGTCAAACGAAAAAGGAGGAGAAAGAACATTTTCCCTTATTAGGGAAGAGATTCTGGGTTCATTCTATATTTTGTTTGTGTTTTTAAAGGTGAAAAAAAATTGTCAGCTCGCTATTAGTCCCCCAGGTGGCTGCGAAGGAAACGGGGGCAAGCTCCTGTAGCAGGGCTGGAAAGCAAACCTCCCACGATTACTAAGAAGGGTCAGCAGAAAATCCCCACCCCCTGAGAGCCACCAGCCCAATGCTAGCAAGCGTTCATTAAAAAATCCCTTACCTTGGGCGCCTTCCTCTTTTTACGTAGTTCCTTGCTTTTGATTCAGTTCCGCTGATATTGAAGCACCGAGTCAATATCTAGCCGCGACCCTGTGATAACCACTTCAGCTCCCTTGTGGGTCTGGACTTGGAGATTTCAGCAATGTTAGTGCTTACTCAGGTACGCTGAAGTAGTGTGGGGTATCCCAAAGTGAAGCTGTGACAAAAATCAGGCATGAAACCACGGGTCAAAAATTTGCCAGACCACAACATTTTTCTAGTAGTCTACCCTTTCCAAAAAAACCACTGCCGCCGCCAGACTGGGGGCAAAAGGATGTTGTGTTCACTGTTTGCCAGGTTCAAACTGTTACTATCCTGGGTGAGTAGTGATTTTTGTTGCTGATCTTGCCTATAAATTTTAGGCCCTGTTGCTCCTTTAGGCAACTAATCTGAAATTTTACAAAAGCCAGACAGGTGTTTATGTCTTATTATCATGATGATTTTTTTTTCCTTCTGTAAAGTTTCTGGGACCTCAGAACAGCAGAAATACTGCTAAAGGGAAATATCAAAAACAAGAATTTGCATGTGAAAGGGCGATTCTTGAGCCCACACTTGATAGTACCAAAGCCAGGCACAGCTGTGCCAGCCGGAGATGTGAAATCCAGATAGCTCATTACCGCCAAGAGCCAGGCAGCTTTGATCTCCAAATTGTTATTGCTTTCGTTATTATTGTAACAGAACTTTTTTTTTTTTTCAAATATTGTAAAGGGTTTTTCCCCTTTCTTTTTTATAAGCTAGAGAAAATGAAGGAAAAGTGTCTGTCTTCTCAGGGGTGTCGGTCTTGCTCAGCGTCCACGGCTCTAGACCCAAGCTTTCTCTGACCTTGAGTTATGGTTAACGAACACATGTTGTAATCCACAGGCCGTTCCTACCTGTGCTTCCGCAGCCCACGCACTGCCTCCGCTCCTAGGCAATCATGTTGCTCAAACAACCTCTGCAGAATCTGCCACACTGCCAGATGTGAAACGTTGGGAAGGTTTTTATTAAACACAGCACCTTACCCTGCTGGGTAGGAAAAGTCGAAACTGTGCTGGTTGAGGGTTTAAAGTGATCATTAATTAGCATTAATGGGCTTTAATTTTTTTTTTTTTTTTCAATTTTGAGGGGCAGCACTGGATATGCCTGCTAAGTCCTTGGTAACTCTTGAGTGCTCTTGGCTCTGATGGGGGCCTTGACCTTGAGTTTCCTTTGCTGGGCTCTGAGCTCAGCCCGAGTCTCTGCCATTTCCCTGCTGTCCTGTGGGGGAAGGACATTCATTGCCACGACACTGTGGCTGCTGGAACCAGGCTGGGGGCCCACCTGGCGATGAACAGAGCCTACTGGGGCAGTCTGGGTGTGGTCTTGGTTTGCGGGTTTTATGAAGAATGTTCAGGAAAGTCTTGGCCTGCCATTTTGGTGCTGAGCTGTATCATCTCATCACAGGCCCTTAAGGCTGTCCCAGTCAAGGAGAATTCTGACACCCAGCTCCGAGGTGAGGTGATGAGAGATTTATTTAATTTGGAGGAGCAGAGACAGCATGTAATCCTTTGGAGCACAAGCACTGTACCCAGCTTTCTTTCCCATGTAGCAGTCAGCGGCGGGGCTGTCGCTGGAAGGAGCAGGCCCGCTGGCTCAGGTCCTCTGCCACCTGCTCCTGATCACCCCCAAATATCCTTCCCGCCTCATGTCCTTGGGGTGGCCAGGCGCCAGCTCCAGGGAGTTTCTATGACAACCTTAATGATTATTAAGGAACACTGTCAGTTTTATGAACATATGCTCAAGCTAAGATCTACTTTAGAAGGAAAGGATTGGAACAGCATGTAGCAAGGCTGTTAATTAATATAGGGACCTTATTTGGATGGAAATCACACATCTGTTAAATGGAATACCTCAACTCTGCATTTTTTTTAGAGAGAGAAATAATAGTTTTAAGTTTTTGTTTTTTGTTTTTACCTAATTACTGAAAGCAAATACCAAAGGCTGATGTCTGTATATGGGGCAAAGGGTCAGTTTGATACGTTTTTCAATGTTTTTTTTTGTTTGTTTGTTTGCCTTTTTACCAGCTATTTTGCATTTAAAGTGAAAATTGTAAATGTTTGAAATAAATAATTTCTAAAAATATGCTTGAGATGTAATTATGCTTTCGGCACCTGGGTCATTTAAAAGACAGACTTGAATGGCTAATGAGGGGAAAGGAGTGAAGAAGGATGGGAAGCTTCTGGACTAGGCAATTAAGATTTCGGGGTGAGCTTCCCCTTAATGCAGGTTTAAAGTACCTCTGGAAAAAGTCAGGTAAGTTCAAGGAATAAGTAGAAATTTCTCAAAAGGCTTTAATTATGAAAGCATTTCCCGAAAAGGGTCCTGGGATTTCTGGAAGTGGTGGGGATGCTTCTGCCACATTTTTACCGCCAGATGATGGACACACGGGGAAAGAAAAGGAAGGGCCGTTATCCGTCGGAAGACAGTTAGTTGGACAGGGGGATGATAATGGTTTCACCACCGTGACCCTGCACCCCGAAGATCAGATGGGCTGAACTGGTCTTCTGCTGGAAAGGGTACCATGGGACACAGCCATCCCTCATCTTCCAAACAGAGGAAAAGCCGTCATGTGGCTGATTTGTGGATAAGACGGTGTGTAAACAGTTCAGGGCTGGGGAGGTGAGAACTGCAGGGAAGCCTGGAAATTGTGTAACTTGGACTCGAGTTCAAAGTGAGGCACCTATGTTCGACCCCTGCCTGGCAGTTGGAGGAAGGCAGCGGGACCGCAGCTTCAGGACCCACTGTCTCCTTCAGGACACCACGTTCTCCTTTTGGGGGGATTGTCTCTGTCTTGCAGAAGACAACACAGGAAACAGATGTCCCCCCTGGTGGCTGGGCTGTGTGGGCCGTGGAGAGGGGGTGTGGGAGTGGGCATGAGGAGTCAGGAAGCGGAGGGAGTGCTTCCCTTTTCTTCCCGCATCACTGTTAGGATGACATGCTCAGGGTGCTTTTTCCAGAAGAATTTGGGAGAGCAGATGGTGATTCCTGTAGAGGACAGCAAGGAACACTGCGTTATTGGAACAGCCTTAGAAGAAAGCATTTTCCTTGTTTACTGAGGCATAAGGAGACCAAAACTTTCTCCGAATCGCCAGAAGGACGGCTCTGGGGCGGGAGACAGCTTGACATCCTGCAGCAGCAGAGGTGTGCTGGGGAGAGGCCCCCCTCTCACTGGGTGCGCTCACTGGGTGCTGGTGCTTAAACATGAGTCAACCAATCCCTAGTTTCTTTACGAAAGAAAAGCTGTATGATACCTTTCTCTAGTCTTCTGATGTAGGATACTTAAAAACACCTCGGCCACGCCCTGTTTCAGACCGAATCGCTTTTAGGTGGCAACCCCAAACGTGAATACATTGAACTTTCTCAGAAGAATGACACTCAAGCTATGGGGTGGAGACAGTATTCAACTAGGCTGATCCTTCTACGAGAACTTCAAATTGCTAAATTAAGCTGCCCAGTGTCCACCAAGAGAATAGCTCACTGCAAAATGGGAAGCTGCATTTTGATACTTTATTATGATTTGTATTTTTAAAGAATGAAATTTACTAGGAGGACAGTTAAATTTTGTTTCAGGTTTTAAATTTATATGCTGCACAATAAGGCTCTTAAAATGATGGCCAGGGAAAGTGGGATATCCTGGGGCCTGTGCCCAGCAGTAGATGAAAGGGGACTTGAGAAGCGGGCGAAGGCAGTGTGGAGCACAGGTAGACGTTGGGGTAACTTGGAATAGCCGCAGTTAGCTTGTTAAAATCCCCCCTCCTGACTTCACTTTCAGGGAGTCCTGCTCAGTAGGTCTGAGTGGAGCCCGGGAAGCCGAAGCAGCTCCCCAGGTGGTTCTGGTTAGGGTGGCGGTGAGCCCTTGGGGGAATTAGGAGCCCGTCCGTTCCCTCCGCTGAGGTGGGCGCTGTGGGCTGCCTTACACTGAAGTCCTTGGTGGACAGCAGGGGTGGGATCATGGGTCAAGAGAAGCCCAGGCTCCCAACCCCAACCCCTGTGAATCACAGAAGCTGGGTGCTGTCTGCATTGGGTGTAAGTCCCACAGGCTACCCTGCTGTGCTGCCGGGTTTGAGGATCTTTGCGCTGAGCACGGGGTAAGGTCCCACAGCATTGCGCTGCTGTGGAGGTGCCGTGAGTATTAATTAGGAATCAGCAAAGAGGGACACTGCCGGCCATGCTGGTTACCAAAAAGTCCACGGTCCCTTTTGGGTGGCGATTAGCTATTAAAATTAGCTAATAAGAATGGCTCCCACATACCGCCCCTCCAGCATGGGCTTTACAAAAAGGTGGTCTCATCCTAATGACGCTGCCAGGTAGTATTTTCACCTGTGTAGGGGGGAACAGAGGCTCATGTTGGCGAAGATAGCGGTCCAAGACACCTGAGCTGGTGGCGAGCCTGAGCTAGACTCCAAACCCGGTGGTGTTTGCCTTCCCCATGTGGCTCAGGTCTCCTGGGCCGCTGGCAGCTCCCTTGCTGGGCCTCCTTCCAACCTGTGCTGACTGGGGGCCTGGCCCACCTACCTTTAGGGAAGGTGCACCTGGACTGCTCGTTTGGTTTTTCACGCTGGTCAGTGTGAGCAGGGGCTGAGGCTGGAAGCTGAGCCCAGGGGGAGTTGGAACCCACAAAAGCGTGTCCCAGGGGCTCCCATGGGTAGCCATGGGGCCAATCAAGCCACTTCCCCTCCATCTATGTCTGTCTACACCTCTGGACATGTGTGAATGCTTTGGTTTTCTCTGCTGCTCCCTTGGCATAAACTTTAATGAACTTCCCCCGAATCCTCAAATGATGCTTTATTTATGGCACCATAAACATTACATCCACTTCTTGTGAAAGGATGATCGGTCACCAGACCCTAAGTGGGAGCTCCCTCTGGGTGGTGACATACATACAGGGACTGTGCTGGCTGCAGGGGTAGGAGAGGAACAAACCCTTTCTCCAGGAGCTGGCAGTGTCCCCAGCAAGCCAGGCAATTAACAGGCCAGTACTGTCGAGTAATGAGGGAAGTTCAGGGACTCTGGGAGTAAATAACTCATCTGGTCTCAGGAGTCAGGGAAGGAAGGAATAGAAATAGGGAAGCAGAGAGCAAAGATGGAGGAGTGTTTCAGGTGGAGAGTGACTTCACCGCCCCTCCTGGCAGAGGACCCAGGGGAGGGAAGGGTTGCCAAGGGCTGCTGGGGGTGGGCACAAGGTGGGGAGGGAGGCCTGCCTTGGACATGCATGATGTTCAGCAATTCTGCAATATTCTAAGAGTGCTAGGGAGGCACTGAAATCCAGACTGCCTCTATTTTTTTCTTTTATGCATAGTTTATATTTTTTTCATGAGCATGTATATTTTATAATTAAATAAAAAAGCCTTTCATGAAAAAAAATGTTAATACCACTGTATCAGTTTCCTAGGGCTGCTGTAAAAAATGACCACGAACTGGGTGGCTGAAAATAATAGGAATTTGTTCTCCCCCAGTTCTGGAGCCTAGAAGTTTCCAGGAGTGGGCAGGCTGTGCTATCTCTGAAGGCTCCCCAGGAGGGTCCTTCTTTGCCTCTTCCCAGCTTCTGGCAGTTACAGGCAATCCCTGCTGTTCCTTGGCTTACAGATGCATCACTCCAATCTCCGCCTCTTGTCACCAGGTGTGTCTCTATGTGTCCAAATTTCCCTCTTCCTATAAGGACACCATTTATATTGGGTTTGGGGCCCACACTACACCAGTGTGACCTTGTGTTAGCTAATGTCTGCAAAGACCCTATTTCCAAGTAAGATCACATTCCCAGATCACATGAATTTTG
>JAQZBX010103133.1:0-11086 GCA_029593785.1 Cabassous unicinctus | reverse complement strand
TCTTCCATTGCTTGAATCACAATATACGACAGAACACCACCAAGTCCATTCTAGTCCATAGCTCTTGCCCCAATCCTGGGGGTTTTGGGATGGTGATGTCCACTCCACCTCCAAGTGAGAGAAGGTTTATATTCCATGGATACGGTGGATGGGATTATCCTGCCTGCAGCTGCAGGCCCCCTCCGTTCCCTGGGATGGCCGTTGCCCATAGTCGTCTCCTCGCCAGGTGTCTTGGATGAGTCCATTGAGCTATAGGGTAGGGGTTGCAGCTGCACCGAGATTGCAGGCACAGCTGGCACATAGGTAGGCCAGAGGCTCCAGTCTCTGGAGGTACACCTAGATCGACACCATCTTGGTCTCCCACTTACTTATTATTAGTATTCTTTTAGCATATACTTTTATGAGCCATGTAATCTTGGGCAAATTACTTAACATCTTTGCACCTTAATTTTATCATCTATGAAATGGGATAATAATATTACCTGCCTGAGGGTAGTTATGGGCTGAATTTATTAATACATGTAAGGTGTTTAGAATAGAACCTGGTTCATATTAAGTGCTATATCAGTATCAGCCACCATTATCATCACTTTAATATGTTATTTCCCCAATTTTCTTATGACATAAGCCCTGGTTCTTATTAACAGAATTTTAACATACTCTTTACTAATTGTTTTTAGTATTAGTTTAAAAAAAAAACTTCAATTTTTAACGTAAAACAGTTTCTTCAAGGAAGTCAAAACAAAAAGTGGTAAAAATATATCTGGACCAAGGAGAACTGGTTAGTAATTACCCAAAATTGTTTAGTTAGGGAGATTTCTGAGGTCTCATCCAGGTTCAGAAGGAAGTTGTCTATCATAAGGGGGGGCAGGGAGGGGGTGAGAGGAGGGTGTTGGCAATAAGTATTTGCTATGGCACATCCATATGCTGCTTTTATAAACCTCAAGAACCACTATAATATGCTACAGTAAATAGTTCCTAAAAGCAGAAAAGTCTATGTCTGGATTTTAAAATTAAAAGCATGACAAGTCTTAAAAATATATATTAATTATAAAAGCTAATGCTTACATAGTGCTTAACATATGCCAGGCACTATTCTAAATTTTTTGCATATATTAAAAAATTTCGGCACAGAACATTTAAGTGATATGCACAAACTCACACAGCTCAGGAAGCCGAGGCAGTCTGGCTCCACAGTATACTCTTAAAGACAGAATTATACTGACTAATACAGAATTTCATCCTAGTTTCTGATTCTATAACTTTCCACTATCATCACTGAAAGAAAAAAACCTGCTCCAGCACCCAATTTCCATCATGTGACTATAGAACAAAAGAATCTGAACTTCTGACTGACAGGCAGAATCAACTGCCAGTAGTTTAACTGATATATAAAAGTTTAATTTGGTGCTTTAAAGGCAGTTTATCGATATCAATATATAATGCATGAAAGTGTGAGCAGTTAAAACCACTAGACCAGTAAAAATGGTATTTGCCTTAAATAAACTTTCTTAAATCTTTTGGCACTGACTGTTAAAACTAACATATCCTTTTTCTGCTTTAGTTACTTACTAGGAAACTCATGTGATCCCCTTCTTTAGTAACCTTATGGAATATATTTTTGTATCTGAATCTTACCCCAGCTTTTCCTTTGGCCTAACTTACGCATCTGTTCATTTTTAATCCTGTTATATAAGTGTTTCCCAACCTTTCTGAACAAGATTAAGAATTTATAAATAAATATATATGCAAGCCTAAAGACCACAAAAAATTTGACACAAAGAGCAAACTTATATATCTATTAATCAGGATCCTTCAACACATTAAAAGAGACTGTAAAAGAAAAGCATATATATGGCAGCTAAAACAAGGGTTTGAATTAGATTTCTATGCCAAAATATATTTAAATATTATTTAATACAGGTTTACTATAGGTAGATTGAAACTAGTCCATTCTATTTTTATCAGTGTAGTAATTTAGCAATTCTTAAAGTATGATCCAGGAAGCCCTGGAGACCCAAGAACCTTTCAGGAGATTTGTGGGTTAAAAATTTTTCATAGGCCACTATTTTCCTTTCTTCATTCTCATTCACTCACAAATGTATAATGTAGTTTTCCAGATGATACATAACCCTTGATGATGTCATCACTCTGACAGTAATGGAATGTGTGCTTGATATTCATGTGTTCTAAAATTTTGGATTAATTCCTAATATGGCAAATTTTGAAAAAAATGAAACCCACATAAACAAATGTCTTTGGAGTACTTAATAACTTTTTAAAAAGTTTTGAGAACTACTGGTTTAACTTATGAACTTGTTTTCAAATCAAGAGTTTCAGAACAGAAAGAGAATTTTTAAAAATAGCATTATAGAAAAGTGTTCAACAATATTCAACACATCATTCTTCTATAAAGCATAATATACTGAATTTAATAATGAAAATTTTAAAGAATTACAAAGAAGTGTTAACAGAATTAACAGAATCTTGCTAACACAGCAAGAACTCTGAAAATATGAGTAACAAAACTTGGTAATAAGAAATGTGCAACACTTCAATTCAAACACTACTTAAGAAGGCTTAAGGGAAGCCCCTGCCTTCCTAATCCAAACACCACTTTGCATTCTTTCTTATGCAATGAATCAATAATGAGAATTTTGGATAAAAGGTGATTTTTTGTTTGTTTGTTTTCTTTAGCAAAAAAACAAAAACTCTAAAGTAACTTTCAAGCTAACTAAATAGTCCCTCAAATAAAAAGGCACTTTTAACAACAGCCATTATGCTGTTTCAAATTACATATTGTCTCAAGACAATATTACATAAGCAAAAGCATAAAAATATGCAACTAATAGCACTAATAGTATATTAAAATATTTCTCCAGTGCACTTTACATATATTTCAAAAGAAAAAATTACTTAGGAAAAGAAATGTACCTGAAAATGGCTGGGTTGCAGACATGCTTTGGATCCAATGCTTCTCCCTGTATAAATTCATAGCATAGTCCATTATTGAAGGTACAGTAGAGCTGTGGTGCACATCCATGAGCCTGCAACACGCGAAAACTCTTGACTTCCTCATCTCGATCGACTAACAACTCAGTTTTATTGCCATAAATTCTGACGAGGACTACATCCTCCATTGTATTACCCACATAACAGCCAATAAGTTTATTTGTGATTCCATCTGTGAAGAGCTGCCAGAGAGGAGGAAAAAAAAGCAATTGATTTTTAACAGATCAGCAATAACTTCAAAATGAACTAAATACTAATTAAAAGAAGATGCCTACTTTTTATTATAAAAGAACTTATAGGTACAATTTTGCCTGCAATGTCCTTCATTTAATTCTAGATTTAAACAAAAAGGAATACTAAAGTGTAACATGTTGCCCTTAATTCCTATAACACTATGTCTTCCTGATCCAAGTGTTAATTATTTATTCTGTCTCCAATATTTCTACCCAAGTTTTTGATACCTACTGCATCTAACAGTTTACCTTGCATTGTGACCATCGCAGTACACACACACACACACACTTTCCTACGTCCAAGAGATTGGGAAGTCTCCTAGGACAGGAACACTATTCCTTTACTAGTATGGTATATCTCATAGAAAGTCTTTAATAATGTTCAAGAGGTTAAATACGCAAATATAACCTACAGTACTTTACATTATCAATCTCCAACTTACAAAAAAGTTTTAAATGTTAACTTTAGAGATTATTTAATATAACATGTGTTAGTCACAGTTAGGAATAGTTTAAATTTGAATGTTATTGCTAAAAAAGGAAGCACCATCTTAATTAGAGAAGAAAAAGAGGTAAGTAGAGGCTTCTATCGTGATTTCTAAATGGGACTTTTGGAAATTTTCATGAGCTTTAAGTCAAATACTTCAAATCCTTTTTCTGTATCTGAGCATAGAAGGTGTATTTTAAAAAGCAAACAGGTAATTAACAAGACTAATTCTCTAAATCTATTCAAAAAATGTAACTTTCATTTTCTTTTATAATAACTTAAATAGAACTAACTCTTCTATTTACCCAATTGTAATTAGGAGCTTTTTAGGGCTCTCAAGTGGAATAAAGGGGGATGGGATAAAAGTGAAAGCAAGAGTTAAGGACTTTTCTTTTTAAACAAAAGGACAGGAAAAGTTTTTAAAAGTATGTATACACATTTAACTACTGTTCTCATTTTTTTTCCTGCAATAAATCTGGTTTACGTCTGAAAAAATTAAATTAGTGAGAGAGAGAAAAGCGGCGTGACAGCAAGGAACTGGCCTGACACTCACAGCTAGGCCTTGAGGCTCAGTCAACAAACAGTTTAATAAAACACCAACATCACACAAGTCCACTAGATGACCATAATGGTTCAAGGCAAAAACAAAACTACTCTGAAATCATGTCTGAACATAGACAAAAATATGAACATTGTGCAAACTAAAAAAATGTCCAAACATCCCCTTATCCTGGCTAATGTGGGAGTGCTGCTTCTTTTCCAGTCACAGCTTTGGCCTTGCTTCATTTCTCCAGACTTCTGTGAGGGATTAAGATGCCCACCAATTACAGGCTTGCCCTACATCCTTCCTGACAGCACCCAATCCAGAGGAAAGCTCTCTATCTTTGACTCCTCCCCCAAGGCACCAATGACAAACAAATCCTTTATTAAATCCTAACATCCACTTACTACGACCCTCCCATCCTTCCCCACGGTGTGAATTCTCCCTTATTCAGTGAGTATTAAACCCAGTTGTTCAGCTATATAGGTTTGTTCCTGATGGTCTCTGGCTGGAGAACAATGACTTTAGTTTAAAGATATATGGATAATGTTTCCTCCCCTTGCATGGTTTCACCTCATATATAAATCACAAGCAATTCAAGGCACTGAATTTTCAGAAATGTAGTACATGGATACTATACTTGAAATATACTAGAAATATAAAATTCCACATCAATAGAGTGGGGACAAAACTAATACATATCTCAGGGAGTTCCTTTTAACTGAACAGTTTGTCAAATATTTAGGGTAGTTCAGGGGACAAGTTACAGAGCCAGACTGCTTGGTTTGAATCCCAGCTCTGCTAACCTACAAGCTAAGGAACCTTAGGCAAGTCACTTCTATGTGTTTCAGTCTCAAGTATAAAATATACTTTAGCGCTATTGTCAAGATTAACAAGTTAATTTAACAAAAGCACTTAGAACAGTGCCTGGCACATTGTAAACTCTTAGTAAATGTAACTAAATATGTATTTAAATGTTAACACAAGATGGCAAAATAATTCAAGATGAAATCATAAGATAAAACATTGTGAATAATTACGATAAAATCTATGGGAAATATAATATTTACAATAAAATTTGCTAAAAGTAGCTTAAATCCAGATAATTAAATGTCATATATACATCCTTTCTAGATGAATTCTCTTTTCACACCTTAAAAAATAAAAAGTTTTCAATTTAGTCAGAAATGTCAAACATACTCTCTCAAGTTAGCACAACCCTATACTTAGTTTTAATATTCTGTTAAACTTTAATCCCCAAAATATGTACAACTAAGTTCATGAATTTAGCTCCTAATTACTTCTAATCTTTAGTTTAAATATTAACAGCTTTTAAATACTAGATAAATAATAATGGAATCTACATTTTCCTCTGGTTTATCTCATATCACATGGTTTAAAAAAAATTTTTTTGTAATTATTATCTTTGTCACGTAATATATGTGGTACCTGGTTTAAAAAGTCAAACAGTACTAAAAAAAAGTCTGATAACACACAACAGTAGACGCCCTTAACTGCATTTCAAGTCTCATGCTATTTAATTCTTTACTTCTAATATCTTTCTTAAACTAGTTTTTAAAACAATTTACACATTATCTATACTTATTATAGAAAATGAAGACTGAGATGTCTTATGTCATCTCCCTCTATACACTACACACAGAAACACACACACACTACTCCTATCCTTATTTGCCCAATATATTAAATTTTTGCTTAATCAGTCTTTGATTACATTATGATGTAAATATCCTTCATAACTCCACCATGAGGTGTATTGTAAAAACTTTCTTGGAAAGTTTGTTTCTTCTCATATTAAGAACTGCCCTTTTCTCATTTGCTTACTTTTTTATATACCTATTTATAATCCCTATATTAGTTATTTTCAAACTGGGCTCTGTGAAGCCCTGAATGATTAGAAATAGGAAGCCAAGTGGGCAAGGCAATGCTATCCCCCTCACCCACTTTAAGGTAAGGGTTCTTAACCTTTTTTGTTCCACAGACCCCTCTGCCAGTCAGGTGTAAACCAGACCCCTTACCAAGTTTACACTATACTGTGTCTTATTTAATAACTATATCACATCCACACCTACATGTCCCCACAAGAATAATGTTTTTTTTTGAATTTCAATTCAAGCTCAGGACTCCTTGTTAAGAATCCCTGCTTAAAGACAGGTACAAACACACCAAATTACCACCATCTTGCCCTTATCTATTTCACACACCAGACTCCAGTAGTTGAAGAGAGGATTTCAACTCCAAAGACTGAAAAATCACTGCTCTAAATCATCAAATGGGCCACTTTCACTTCCAGCTAAGGAGTAACAGGGGCAGGATTTATCCTCCTTCCTACCTGAAGCAACCAAAAAACAAAAACAAAAACAACAAATATAAAACAATAGTTTTAAGACACTGGACATCAGACAACAAAAACCTGATCCCCAAGAAATGAGAAACAAACAAGTTGAGCTCTACTGTCCAATCTTAAATCTTAATGACTTAGGAGATACTCAGGTGGAGCAAGATGATATACTCCTTAAGTTGAGGAGATGAAATTAAGAGACTAAGGAGACCAAGACAGCTAGAGTCTACACGACAGAGTTCAAAAGTAGAGAGAAAGGCAGAGAGAGGAAGAAATCTTGACATCTGCAAATGGTCCCCACTGAGTATTTAGCAGAGTACTGATCAGTGCATGCATGTGAGGAAACTAGCCAAAGCTGAAGAAAGAATCATCCAGAAATCCTGGAGGAAACAGTGCCCAACACTCACACAGAGCAGGAAATGAATGGTACCTGTTCCTATAAGCCAGAAAACTTCATGATTCATGGGTAGAATACTCAGAAAGGTCTTGTGTCAGTAATGATAAATAATTAGTTTTAGACTAAATGCTGGGCTGGTCCTGCCTAACAAATCTTAAAAGCAAGACTCAAAAGATTCAAACTACTTCCAAGTAACCTACTGCATTCTGGCACAATGCTCAAGAATATTTATAGGAATAAAAATATATTTAGTGCTCAAAAAGGTAAAATGCACAAGGTCTGGCATCCAATTAAAGATTACCAAGCATGCAAAAAAAAAAGCAAGAAAGTACAACCCATATAGAGGTGAAAAATCAATTAAATGAAACCATCTCAGAACTGACACAGATATTGTAAGTAGCAGACAAGGACTTTAAAACTGTGTTTCTTGTATTTAAAAAGTTAAGAGGAGACATGGAAGATATAAAAAAGACCCAAATCAAACTTTCTAAGTGTCTGAGATGAAAAATACACTAGATGGGATTAATAGCAGATTAGGTATTGCCAAAGAAAATATTAGTGAATATGAAGACACAACACAAATTCAAAATGAAACAAAAAAAAAAATATTACAAAAGAGAGTGGGGGGGGCAGAGTGCATGAATGAGCTGAGGGATAACTGCAAGAGGTCTAATATACATGTAATTGGAGTCCCTGGAGGAGAGGAGAAAGAGGAAAGAACAGGAAAAATTTTTTAAAGAAATGGTCAAGATTTTCCCAAATTTGAGAAAAATTATAAACCCATACATCCAAAAGTCCCAACAAGTTCTAAGCACAAGAAATGAGGAAAGCTGCAATAAGGCACATCATAATCAAATTACTCAAAACCAGAGGTAAGTCAACCAATGGCACCAATTTATTCTATCTCATATCTACTCAGTCAGATACCATGGAGTTATCCTTCGACTCCTCCCTCTTTATCCCCACACTTGAAAATTTTACGTTTTAAATAATTCTTAAATCTGATCCCCTTTCTCCATCTCCACCACTTCCACCCTAATCAGGACCTTAGTCAATCCCCTATTTGTAGTATTTTAATAGCCTCACTGGTCTCCCTCACCAGTCTCACCACCACCTTCCCTGCCATCACCCAAAAGGTAACTCTCCACACTGTCACTGGTGTGATCTAAAATACGAATATGACCATGATACCTGACAATCTTCAAATGGCTCCACACTGCTTAGGGAATAAAGTTCAAGCTCCTTAGGGCATAAAAGTTCCTTGACACCTCTCCAGTACTATCTAGTACTATTCACTCTGCCTGATTAACTTTTCACCTCATTAACTTTCAACTTCCTCTAAAATTCTAATATAAGAGTTATCTCTTCTAGGAGGCTGTCCCTAAACGCAGGTAAGGCATAAAAACTACTCAAACAACTATTCCAAAATATAGAAAAAGAAGAAACATGCCCCGGCTTATTTCATGAGTCTAGCATAACCATGATACCAAAATTTGTCAAGGATATTACAAGAAAGGAAAATTACAGACCAATCCCTCTCATGAACATAGCTGCAAAAGTCCTAATCAAAATATTAGCATTTGATACAATATATGAAAAGGAAAATATATCACAATGAAATGGGGTCTACTCCAGTAATGCAAAGGTGATTAAACATTCACAAAAAAGGCACTGTAATTCACCTCAATAACAGAAAAATAGAGAAAAATCACCATGTAATCTTCATGACAGACATAGGCAAGCATCTGAAAAAACGTAATGCCCATTTATGACAATACTTAGCAAACTACTAAAAAGAAAACAAACAAAACAAGGGCCTACAGCAGATATCACACCTAATAATAGATTACCAAAAATGTTCTGAGATTGGGAACAAGACAAAGACAAATATCATTTCTATTTCTATTTTGTGCTGGAGGTTCTAACCAGTGCATTAAGAAAAAGAGAGAGAGAGAGAGAGAGAGAGAGAGAATAGGAATAGGAAAAGAAGAAATAAAATTGTCATTATTTGTAGGCAGCATGATTGTGTACAAAGAAAATCCAAAAAAAAGAGAGTTACATAAAACATTAGAATTTGTGAAAAATTAGTATTATTGTCACTATGAGTGGAACAAATTCATTATACAAAAATCAACTGTATTTCCATACAATGGCAACAAAGAGATAGATTTTTAAATGACACGTTTTACAATAATATCAAAACGCTTCAAATACCTAGGGATAAATCAAATGACGTGCAAGATCTCTACATAAAAACTTAAAAATTTGAAAGAATTTAAAGAAAACTTAAATAAATGGCATATACCATGGTCACGTATCGCACATTTCAATATTGTTAAAGAATTCATTTCTACCCAAACTTATCTTTTTTTTTTAAAGATTTATTTATCCCCCCCCACCCCCCGTTGTTTTGTGCTCGTTGTCTGCTCTCTGTGCGTTCTTCTGTGTCTGCTTGTCTTCTCTTTTAGGGAGCACCAGAAACCAATCCTGGGACCTTCCAGAGTGGATAGAGGTTGCTCAATGTCTTGTGCCACCTCAGCTCCCTGATCTGCTGCATCTCTTCATTGTCTCTCTGTGTCTCTTTTTGTTGTGTCATCTTGCTGCACCAATTCTCCATATGGGCAAGCTCTCCGCGTGGGCCAGCACTACTGCGCAGGCCAGCACTTCACTGTGGCCAGCTTGCCGTGTAGGCATGCTTGCTTTTCACCAGGAGGCCCCGGAAATCAAACCCTGGACCTCCTATATGGTAGACGGGAGCCTAATCACTTGAGCCACATCCACTTCCCCAAACTTATGTTTAGAGTCCACAAAATACCTATCAAAATAGAATCTATAATTATTAAAGCAATTTTTTTCTTTTTGTTTTTTTTTTTTCTTCTTTTCTTTATATAGCAATTTAAAAAGCTAAGAACAGTCCATCTTTAGCACTTAATATACCAAATACCAAAACCTATAGCAAAACGCAAGAGTAATCAAGACAGTATGGTATTGGTACAATAATAGACAAAATAGACCAATGGAACAGAACAGGGTTCATAAACAGACCCACATACAGCATGTAGCAGTTTGGTATTATTTATGAGTTCCAAAAATAGATATTGGATTATGTTTGTAAACTGGTCTGTTGCTCTGGGTAAATTAGATTGTATTGGATTCAGAGGTTTCACTCTTACTTGGTTAGATTATGATTAAGGCTTTGACTGGACCACATCAGTAGGACTGTGAGTCTCCGTCCCCTTGGTAGGAAGGAACTCACAGAGAAAACGACATGGCAGAGGAGAAAGCTGAAGGTTTTGATATTGGAGCCCCGGGAAGTAAACACACAGAGAAGCAGATACTTGAGTAAGGAGAGAAGGCTCCATTAGACACCGCAGAGGTCCCGGGAAGAGAGACAAGCTGTTAGCCTGATAGTCTACAGCTGGCCTTGTGGAGCGCTCAGTAGAGCAGCTGAGCACAGATAGAAATGAGCCCCGGGAGAGAGACGAGACTTATCCCAGCCAATGGCTGATACTGGAAGAAGCTGGGACCACTAAGCCTTAAGAGGAAAAGGGAGGCTGAACCCTTGCAGATGTAGTCTTGCTTCAACACGTGGCAACAGAGTTTGGTGAGGGAAGTAACTTACGCTTTATGGCCTGGTAACTGTAAGTCTCTACCCCAAATAAATACCCTTCATAAAAACCAACAGATTTCTGGTATTTTGCATCAGCACCCCTTTGGCTGACTAATAAACAGCACTACACAATTTATGACAAAGGTGATAATACAATGGAGAAAAGATGGTCTTTTCAATAAATGACACTTGGATCAACAGATAGTCACATGGAAAAAAAATAAATCATGACCCCCTCTACTTCACATCATACACAACAATCAATTACAGATGGTTTGTATATCTAAACATGAAAGATAAAAACTATAGGGAAGTGGATGTGGCTCAAGCGATTAGGCTCCCATCTACCATGTGGGAGGTCCAGGGTTCGATCCCCGGGGCCTCCTGGTGAAGAGTGTGTTGGCCCGTGCGGCGAGCTGGTCCGCGCAGAGTGCTGGCGCAGCA
>JAQZBX010103132.1:0-11084 GCA_029593785.1 Cabassous unicinctus | reverse complement strand
CATTTTATAGAGAATAAAATAAGAAACAGAGACAACGAATTGTTTTCCCAGCCAAGGTATCTAGCTAGCAGAATTCCTCAGAAATGTGCATAGAATTGCAGCTTTGTACTTATGTTTGTCCAATGGCTACTGTGATACTGAAAGTTGTGTGATTTGTGAAGGAAAGAGAAAATTCTTGGTTACTTTAGTATAACAGCTCTGCATACCTTGACTAATACAAATGACTACCTCACAGTCTAGAAAAACAGTGATTGACATGCTTCCATTTTTTCTGCAAAACCAAAGTTTACGCAGTTTTCAAGGATTGCTAAATAATACCTTCATTATCCAGTTGTTCCTATTTCCCCCTAGGAAAAAAAATAATATCCCTATTCCAAAACTGTAATAATACTTTATCCGTTTTAGTGCTTTAATTTTAAAAGTGTATTACATTTATTTCTGTCTATAATTATCACATTATTAGAACTTAATTTTCAAGCAGGAAGAGGTCATGTGTCATTGTCTTGTATCATCCATAATTCCTACAACAGTGGTTATTGTACATTAGTTACTTTATAAGAGTTGGAAGAAAAATTATGATAAATTTTTTTTAAGACTTCATGGGCTATGAAAGATGCTTCTGCCATTTTGGTTCTTACTTGCTAGGCTTTTGATCTGTGGCCTACAATGAAAGCAAAGGCTTTATTTTCTGTTTTATGGGAGTGGGAAAACTCAATGACCTACTGAGAATGCTGGACCTTCTGGGACTAGACTCACTCACAATGTTACGTGCCTCACAGCTGTTCAGCAACCTAAAGGGCTATCACTTCAAATTTGTGCCTAAAATAGACCAACTATCTACAGAGTATAGATTTTTCAGGATACTTTATAAAAGTTGAATCACAGACATGAAGTCTGAAAATATTATTGATCTATTGAGATTGTTATTACTTTAATCAGGACAACAGTCCCCTCCATATTTAGTGCAAAGCCTGGTGACCAGGGCAGTTAGGTTTTGGACAAATGTGCTCAACCACATTCTCTTCCGACTTACTTCATAACTTGCCAAGAGTCCATCATTCCAATCCCCAGCTTATGCTTGGACTGGAAATCCAAATCTAATTCTTTAGAAACATCTGTTCAGCCCACTGTTCACTACTCTTATATTCAGTGTTCTTCCAAAGTGCAGCTAAAACATCACCTTGCTCCTGTGATTTCAAGTTGGTTTCCTAAGGCTTCATATTCCTCTGTGATGCCTCCTGGTTTATCCACTATTCGTACATTCATCATTCACTGATTTGCTCATTTTATTATTAAATCAATCCATTATTATTGAACCCCAAAAATAGGCAGGGATTATACTACGAACCACATAGGACTGATGAATTAAATTGACTGTTGTCTCTGCTCCCACAGGGAAGTTTTTCTTCAGGTGGGATCATTTGTTACCACCTAAATGTGTAGGTGTCTATTGTAGAAAGCAAGTTTGATAAATGTTCCATTTCCCTCTAGCTATGGCCACCTAGAATCAATGCATAGCTTGTTTTACCTTGAGAGGTTAACATGAAGCCATTTGTAAACTTTCAACATAATGTAGTAAGACTCAGCTTAATCTTTATTTTCTGTGGTTAGTAGCAAGTTTCCTCACATTGTTGATGCTGTGGTTCCTCAGTCATCTGGATTTCTACTTCATGTCTGAAAATTCTCTAACTCTGGAAAAATGCTCATGCCTACTTTCTGCATCTCATCTTTGTATTATTTTCCCCCTTACTCATCCTTAAGGCTGTGATTAGTGTTGCCTTCAGCTGTTTCTCTTTTTATTGATGCTATTTCATATTTATTATGCAGCTTCAATGGAGCAGATATGCTGCAGCCACTTCCCTCACCCAGTCCACATATGACAGCAAGTTCAAGGGTAAGAATATCTGGATACACTTCACTGTGGTACATAATCATTTGGCTGTATCATACAGGGCTGCCACCAACTGAAGAGCTAAAGTGGAGAATAAGCTGTGATTCAGGTAATGTAGATTTCCAAATACACTTTGGCATTGATTACCCAGATAGAGAAATTGTGCACCATTTAGCATTTTGCAGAAATGGCTATTTATTTAACTTTTTGATATCTTAATGCTGGTGAAGGAGAAGATCTTTTCATTTACTTTGCTCTCAGGTGAGAATAATTGTTTATGGCATAGTGAGAAGACCGCATTAATGTGTATATGTGTGTGTGTGTGTGTGTGTGCACATGAGTGTCATGGTTAAAGGATAATTATGACAGATAAGAGAAGATGGGTGAGGGATGCCAGCAGGCAATATGATGACATGCAACAATCACAGGTGCAGGGACCCAGTGCAGTGTCCTGTAGACTACAGAATAATGACAGGCCTTGAGGAAGATAGTTATCTAGTTCTGAGTAATTGCTAATTACTCAGAATTGAGTAATTGGGTAATTGGTAATACCCCCAATGGAGAGTAATCTTTTTGGTAGCATCATTTTTGTAACTTAAAAAATTTATTAAAGTACATCATTCATACATGAACATACATAAACAATAAGTATATAGTAAAAGTTGTGAACTTACAAAACAAACATTTATAACATGATAAAGGGCTCCCACACCTCATCCCACCACCAATACCTTACATTGTTTTGAAATATTTGTAGCAAATTATGAAAGAGCATCGCCAAAGTATTACTACTAACTATAGTCCATATATTACATTTGCTGTGTTTTCCTCCAAAATCTCCCTATTATTTTTTTTGTTCATAAACCATACAATTTATATAAAGTGTGCAATCAATGACATTTGTTATAATCAGAGTTGTGCATTCTTCACTTCACTTAATATTAGAATATTTTCATTACTCCAAAAACAAACAAACAAACAAAAAAACACTATTGTATCCATATGTTAACTCTACTAATTACAAATCCTATGATGTCCTTTCACCATTTCTTCTGGGACACCAACAATGCAAATGTTTGTGTGTTTCTCATTGTCATTCAATTCCATGAGACTCTGTTCCATTTTTCCTATTAAGTTATCAAAATTGGGCCAGGGATTCACTAGTGGGGCACAGATTTTCTCCCAGGGGTAGGATACAAAGAGAACAGAGAAGTTTTTGTCCATGCAATTTCCAGGGAGGTGTTTCAGTCTGGGCTTTGCTGTGTTCCAGTGTTGAATTTCCAGAGCAGAGGCTCAAAGCAGGCTCTGCTGGATGAATTTACTGAAGAAAAACACCCCAACTTCCCCTCCCTTTTCCCTTGAAACAGCTGACAGGGAGGAAGATGTCTGTTGCCTTCCCCGTTTGCTGCAGTGAGCCAGGGGTTTTACCTCAGCTTAATATCTTGGAGATGGGGGAGGGGAGCCCTTCCCAGGTGCCATTGGGGCTTGGTAACTCACATTTGTTGCTTTGGCTTCTTTGTCTCTCTGTCCCTCACCCTCCTAGGAGTTGTGTAACACTGTCCTGGTCTTCTGACCCTCAAAGCAGGTACCTCGGACAGCTTTTGGCTCTTTCCCCATCGTTTTTTTAAGAGCATTGAGCTCTGCCTGTCAGTTCAATGCCATCTTCCGGTAGCTTCATTTTTCAAATTTGAAGAGCAAATATAATCAATAGTAATATTAGTTATTTATTTTTAAAGACTTTCCTCTTATAGTGCTGTCTTCAAAATCTAAACAAACACTGTTAAAGTCTCCATCAGCTTATATATCTTTTTTTTTAATAATTAGAGTTAATCATCCCAAGCTATTACCCAGCCTCCCTCAACTAATTCATCAAGAACCATCAACTGACTTGTGTTTGGCCAATTCAAAGCCTTTTCCAGGACATTTCAAACCAGGACATGAAGAAGTCGGTTCTCTATTCATAACAAAATCTGTGAATGGAGATGTGAAGCACAGTAGGTATTGTGACTGTTGACCAATATTTGGTGGAAGACTACATTGAGAAAGATGTAAGCTGACTGCCAGAGGAGAGCAGATAAAAGGTGGAGAGAGGGATAATGTCTTGTAAATGTTAAAGTCATTGGTTCTTTTTCTTGTTGAGTACCAACTAGATCCAACTAGTTATGTTGTTTTGCTTTTGTCTGCGTTTATTGAGCCAGCAAATCCCTATCTGCCCAAACTGTTTTAAGTTCAGTTCCATTCATTAACATAAAAATGGTTCAGATGTTCTTCCAGATTTTAATATCAGTGCTTTAAACTTCTCTGGTCCTTGTCACTAAGGAAAATGTTAGCTGTCATATCCAACCTAATTCTAACTTCTGATTTCCCCTTTTCTTCCTCTTCCACCTCTTTCTCATAGGGCAGTCTATATCTGAAAGTTTATACCTGGACATTAATTCCTAGAGACAATTCTAATCTGTGTTCAAAGATATTTAAACAGCTTCCTCCGTTCTCCACCTGCATATCATCCCTAGTATGTAAGCAAATTATTTTTGCTAGTTTCTAACCCTGACTCAGTTTGGTTTCATCTAATTATCCTATATCCAGTAACCAAACCATTCAAGTAACTGGGATTCTGCTTTGATTCCTGGATCTGATTCACTGTTCTATTAGATTGCCTGATGTTCATTTTTATCCCTAGCTATTGCCCTATCTTTCTTTCTTACATCTGCCCTACACAAAGACTAGAAACTTTCTACTGAGCTCTGGTTAATATTTGTGGCCTGCCACATATCAACTGACAATCTACCTCACTACCTGCCTATTTGACTTGTTGGACTCTCAATTCAGTTTTTAGAAGACTCAAACAGCACCTGCCATGAAATACTGGACCATTTTCTTCTTCCCTTAGGTTACAAAAAGTATTTTTAGTCTCATATTTAAGACTGACTTTAACCCTTTCCTCAGACTGTTTCTCTGCCTCCAGGACAGAATTATTTCCCAAGTATCTGTTCCAGGCAAATCGGCAAGGACAATTTTAGGTATATTGCTTTTCCTCTCCTCCTTATTGAGAATAATCACTATAATTTTTAATTCTCAGATGAGATTTGCTGAAGTAATAAAAGACAGGACATGAAACTTTACAGATGGAGAAATAAGTAGAAGTAGTCTTCCTTGAATTCTGCTGAAAACATCTAAGAAGGTGCTAGAAAATATAAAGCATGCATATGGTGATTTCTTCTATCCTATTGTTGCACATGTCAAGTATGCAAGACATTATATTGCCTTCACAGTACAAAGTTGGGCTTGGAAATGTATTGGCAACTTTTTTTAAAAAGCCAAGAATAAAGAAAACAAAGGTATTTTATGATCTGAAAAATATTTGGTTTGTGAGTAGCCTGAAAATAAAGCTGTCATCCCATTTCAAGAAGCAGTGCTTTCCTAGTTCCATGCTTATAAGAATCTCTGTTTTCATGGAGTCTCTCAGTATTCTCATTACAGAGAGATTTGCATCTAGGATTTGTTAGTTTCTTGGAGTAATAACAGTAAGTGAATATAGCAGGCCAAGTCCTCTGACCTGGCCCACCTCTAACCCATTTGGAGGAAAGTCTAGACTTTTCATCACATATTTCCTTTTTATTTGTGGGGTCATTAAAAAAAGTTATAGGAACCCAACTGGACAGACATACAAGTCCATGTACTAAAGAGGCTCACAAATTTGTAGGGAAGACAATATCTAAAAATATATTTATAATTCAAGGTTCTACATGGAAAAAAGGAGTATATGCTGAATGTGATTACTGCTTTGAAGACTGAGTATGCACATCTTCATCTTGAGGGGATGTGGGGATGGTATAGAATTAAAAGCTGGAGAGTGTCAAAATAGTCTTTGCAGTGCAGTTGAAGCCTAACACCTTGATTATTTTAAGGATGATGAGTATGGATTTGGGGGGAGATGAAGTATTCCAAGTAAAATAAATTGCAAGGTGAAATGTCACTCTGATGTAGTATGGTTGGTTCTAGAAAATATGAGTAGGTCACTATTGCTGGGGAGTGAAGTATGAGGCTTGGTGGTACTTTGAAGTAGGAGGTGGTAAGTTTTAAGACATGAGGCTGCAGATAAGAATTGCAAAGCAAATAAGATCTGGTATGGAGAATTTTATAATGTGAAGGGACTTAGAATTTACCCATAAGGCAATTATGAGCTAGTGAAGGAAATTAAGCAATGAAATGATATATCAGAGTTCTCTCTTAAAGAATCACTGTGAGCTCAATAAGCATGGAAATTCTTCCTCAGTTGGTGGCAACTAATCCAAGGAAATTGCTAATTCAAGTTAATAAACTTGAAATGTAAAATATAATGTTGCTAAAAATGAAAGCTTTTTATTGTAGTTTTAAGGTAGAAAAAACTGTAAATGAAAATAAATTCATTTTAGCTTATATTAAATCATATTCAGGTCTAATTATCAGCGATATATTAATTCATATAATTAAGAAGAAAAATTAACCTTAATGAATTTGGTATACTTTTTCCTCCAAAATTCTGTGATAACATGCTTTGAGTCCTGCAATTTACATTCAAATTTGATATCACTACTTTAGGTGAATCAAAAATTTAACTATTTTGACAAGTTTATTAATTTTTCCAAGGTGTTTTGTGTTAATTCATTAATATTCATACCATTTTCATTATTCTCATTAATTATATCTTCCAAAATTGCTCAATGGTTTAAGCCTGCTCAATGCTCCTTTGAAATGGTTTTGTGTATGTTGTGCAGCCCCATCACTTGTCCACATAGGTCGTCATATTGAATTATAAGAAAAGAAATAGAAGCACCCCTTTCTCAAGAAAAAGCTTTCATAATAAATGTACTAGTCTATGATAATCACAGGTAAATGCCACCCCTAATTAGTAATTGTGCAGTACATGACCTACCTAATTCTGTTGTGATTCTCTTTATATTTGAGCTCTCTCCAACAACACTACCATCTACTCTATGGAGTCCTTCATCTTTTGCAAGGTAAGCAACATCAATTTGCAATCTGTTTGCAAGCTATTTTCATTGTCTTACTAGATGTTTGCCACTCTTGTAAACATGAAGAGAGAGATTCATTCTAAAGGGAAGATGACACAATGTGTAGGGAAAGACACTAATTCTAAGCAGATAGCAACACTAAGAATGCATCAATTTTGTAAGTGATTGGTTGATCAATAACTGTCTTCTTATTTTGACAACTTTTTCTTCCCTCCATAACCTCTTAAATATGGGATGTTGGATAAAGATGATATGAAAAAAGAGGACTGGAGGGACTGGGGCATTCTAGAAAATAAAGCAAACTAAAATCTTTAGAATAGCACAATTGGTAGGACTTGGTGATTGGGTGAATGTGCTAGGAGAAGAAAGGAATGTTATATGGGAATCTAAAGCAGTGTTAGGACCCCTGGCATGGGAACCCTATGTGGATGATATTAAGAGTAAAAAAGGAAGAGCAGATTTAGAGAAGGAAATAGGTTGAGTTCAGTTAGGCTATAGATTTTTAGGTGCCTATGACCTATCCAGACACAGATACCTAATAAGGAATCTTGGTTCTAGAATTTGTAGAAGATGTCAAAGTTGGGGATGGAAATTTGGGAGTCATCAGCATAAGGGTGGTACTTGAAAACAAGGAAGAAGAAAAGTCTCCTTAAAGAAGAAGCAGATTGATAAATGCTAAAGACAGTAATAATTTCTATGGAGCAAGAAAAGGAAAAGTTATGGCCAAGGATGGAAGGCAACATTAGAAAAGTTATAGGAGGATGTTTTAGTATGCTTAAGGCTGCCCAAGCAACATACCAGATATGGGGTGCCTTTTACAAACGGGGCTTATTAACTCATAACTTACAGTTCCAAGGCTGGAAATATGGCCAAGGCAAGGCATCAGCAGGAGATGCTTTCTCTCTGAGCTGCAGCTGTGGGTGATGACACATGGCAGGGCACAATGGTGGCATTTGCTGGTCTCTGTCTTCTCCTCCAAGCTCTGTTGCTTTCAGCTTTTTGCTACCTCTGGCTTTGTCTCTGCTCCTGTGGCTTTCTCTCTCCTGGCTTCTACTGATTTAAACTTCTGGCTTCTGGGGCTTCTTCTTTTCAGCTTCTAGGAGTTTTACTCAGTGTCTCTGCATATTTCTTCCATTTATAAAGAACTCCAGTAAGAGGATTAAGACCTACCCTAGGCCATGCAATCTAATTGATAGCCCTTAACTGAAGTAATTTAATCAAAAGCTCCTACCTACAATAGGTTTACATGAAAAAAGAATGGATTAACTCTATGTGTATGGGATCCACTAGCTTCAGACTATCACATTCCTCACTCTGGACCCCAGAATGACATGTTCTTTCCAATGCAAATACATTCATTCCATCACAGTATTTTGAAGGCCTTAAATCATTTCAGTAAAGACATAAGTACAAAGTCACATAAAAATCATGTAGTCTATCCTGGGCAAAATTCCCCTCAGGCTGTGGACCTGTGAAATCTAGAAAACAAGTTATCTGCTTCCAAAATACAACAGAGGGACAGTCACAGGATAAACATTTCCATTGCCATAGGGAGAAATTGGAAGGGAAACAGGGGTCACAGTTCCCCCCAAATTCCAAAATCCTGCAGTGCATACTCCATTAGATTTCAAAGTCTGAGAGTCATCTAAAGAACAATGTCTTGTCCTTGGGCCCAATGGAGCAGTAGCTCCACTCAGTACAAGGACTTGCCCAGAAACCATGTTCTTGGCTCCACCCTCATCAAGTGTCTGGGTAGCAGCCAAATTCTAGGTACTACCCTCTGAAAACAACTGGGTGATGGCCAGACTTTCCCAATGTCATGGGTAGAGGTTCAACCCCTTCAGAACAGTGTGGGTGGTGGCCAAACTCTCCCTAATCCCCAGGGAATGTACTCTACCTTCTCTGAAGCCTGGAGTGACAGCACTCTTCCTGAATGAGGTGGAAGGCCCACCCTCTCTAAGCTTCATAGCATACTCACTCCTTCCACACATGTGGGTGGGTTCGCTCTCTGTGCCCAAGAAAATGCCTTCAGTTCAGACCTCAGCTTTCATGATACTGCCTTTGAAATTATTTTTCCTTCAACCTCTCCCTTTTATGTCCCTTTTAGATCAGGCTGGCAGTGGTTCCATTCAAACAGACCTCACAAAAAATCTTGTTAGTTTCACAAAAAGAAACAGGGTTCCAAGCTATCAGACAGTAAGACTTTCCACAGATCCTTCCTAGATAACTGTATTTTCAATTCTGACTTACACTGAAATGACTGGTTGTTTCCAAGTTCAGTTAAGTCCTCACATGGAGAACTATTCTCTGGAAACTCACTTTCCAGGGCTCAGAATTTTCCAAACCATCAATTTCTGGTTTCTTTGTGCCCAGGAGTTTAGTTCTCAGCTTATTCTTTTCCTCTCACATTTTGATATGAACTGCAAGGAGAAGCCAGAATGCACTTTTCATATTTAGTTTGGAAACCTCCTCAGCTAAATATCCAAGCTTGTCACTTTCAAATTCTTCCTTTCATCTAAAATCAGAAAACAATTTTGTCATGTTCTGGGCCATTTTAAAATAAGGATCACCTTTTTCCCAGTTTGCAGTAACAGTCATCATTTCTGTCTAAGTCCTCATCAGAAGTACCCTTAGAGTCTGTATTAGGGAAAACAGAATAGACAGGAGAGATTTGTACATATTATAACATTATATAAATTTATCTCACATGACCATGGGGATGCATGAGTCCAAATTCCATAGGGCAAGCTGCATTTAGGAACTCTCATGAAGGTCCTGGATGAGTTCCACAGGAGAAGCTGGATGTTTGAAGTAGAGATGGGAATTCTCTCCCTGACTGCTGAAATCACTTCTCCTTTTAAGGCTTTCAACTGATTGGATGAAACATAGACTAGGTAGTCTGCTCAGTTGATTGCAAATGTAATCAGCCATAGATGCAATCAACTCACTGATGAGTTAAGTCCATGAAATGCCCTCACAGTACAATCAGATCAGAGCTTGCTTGACCAAACAACTGGCCATTATTACCTGGCCAAGTTGACACATGAGCTTAAACATTGCAGAGTCCATATTCCTACCAACAATCTCTTCAAAGCCATCTAGGCCTTTTCTATCAAGTATCTCACAATTCTTCCAAAATCTACCCCCTACTCACTTAAAGAACCATCCCCATATTTTTGGTATTTGCAACCACAGCTCCCCACTCTCCTGGAACCAATTTCTGTTTAAATTTGCTAAGTACCAGAAATGTATTGGCTTTTACAATGGGAATTTATTAACATAAATGCTCAAAGTTCTGAAGCTGGAAAAATGTACATATCAAGGCATCATTAGGAGATGCTTTCTCTCTGAACTGCAGCTGTGGATAGTGAGACACATGGCAGGGTACAATGGTGCCATCTGCCAGTCTGTCTCTGCCTTCTCTTCTAGGCTCCATTGCTTTCAGCTTCTGGCTGCCTCTTGCTTTCTCTTGCTTTCTCTCTTTCTCTCTGTGGCTTATTCTCTCTCATGTTTTACTCATTTCAGATTCTGGTTTCTGGGGCTTCCTCTCTTAGGTCCCAGGAGTTTTTCTCTGTGCCTCTGCATGCTTCTCTCATTTATAAAGAACTCCAGTAGGGGAGTGTATTAGTCAGCCAAAGGGGTGCTGATGCAAAGTACCAGAAATCTGCTGGCTTTATAAAGGATATTTATTTGGGGTAAAAATTTACAGTTACAAGGCCTTACCTAAAGAGTCCAACTGAAGATTGGTTTCTCACCCAAAGTCATTTGCCATGTGTTGAAGCAAGATGGTGAGCGATGTCTGCAAGGGTTTAGCCTTCTCTTTCCTCTTAAGGCTCTGTAGTACCAGCTCTTTATGATCTCAGCTGTAGGCTGGCATAAGGCTCATCTCTTTTCTCTGGGATTGTTTCTTTCTGGGCTCAGCTGCTCTGTTCTCATCACAAGGTCAGCTGTAAATTATCAGGTGAGTGGCTCATCTCTCCCTGGGGCTTCAGCATCAAAACCAAGTTCTCTCCCCTGCCATGTCTTTTCTATGTACATAATTCTCCTGTGTGTCTACTTCCATGTAAGAATCTGTTTTATCTGCTTCCTAAGGAGACAGGGATTCAACCCTGTACACCCTAATGATGTGGTTGAATCAAAGCCCTAATCTTGATTTGATAAAGTAAAAGTGAAACCTC
>JAQZBX010103131.1:0-11083 GCA_029593785.1 Cabassous unicinctus | reverse complement strand
TAGAATAAAATGAAAATAAACAAATAAACAAAACTCCTTTATTTTACATATATAAAGATGACAGGATACCTGGAGTCATTTTTATCCCTCTCTAGCTTGTGGACTGGCATAATTAGGAGAAAAGGGATGAAAACCAGGGGCTGGCAAATAGGAAAACATTTCAAAAATAGTTTAAACTGTTGAATGACTTAAAAGTCTAGACTTTGTCCCCCATCATAGGCTTGTAAATAGGAGGAAGCTCAGTGGAGGTGCTGGCATCTTGGTCATGGATGGAAACAAGCTTTGCAGAGGGAAACCCCCAGGAGAGTGGGAAGCCTTCTTCTATTTCTTCTTATTAAATATTTTATTGCTGTGTATACCACTGGGTGAATTGACTCAGACTATAAATATATTGGAGAGACCTGAATGGTTTAAAAAACATACTGCTTGCCATATCATATGGGGTGATTAAAAAAGGAAAACTGGCCAGATTTCTTCATATGTCCTCATGATGCTACTTTCGAGTCACCGAAGGAAGTTATTTTATGAGGCTTCATTTGGTTTTATGAGGAAAGTTAACCTCAGAGGAGAAAGTGAATTTTGAGCTGCTTGGAATTCATACTTGCTAAATCTGAAGATTCGTTTCCTTCATCTGTTTGCTAAAATTCTCAGACATTATTTCTTTTCTTTGAATATCTCCAATATATCCATTTTTTTTTCCTGTTGGAATGCCTTTTAGATATATGTCGGACCAGCTTATTGTATTCCCCTTGTTTCTTAACTCCTGATTCATATTTTCTATCTCATTATTTTTCTGTGCTATATTCTGGATAATCTTTTCAAATCTACCTGTATTAGTTAGGGTTCTCTAGGGAAACAGAATCAACAAGAGATATGCACAAATCCAGGTTCTGCAGGCAGGCTGCAAACCAGGAGCTCTGATGAAAGTCCAGTGAAGGTCCTTGATGAGTTTCCAGGAGATGCTGGCTGTCCAAAGACAAGCTGGGAAATTCTCTCTGAATGCTGAAATCACTTCCCCTTATAAGGCATTCAGCTGATTGGATAAAGCGTCACTCATTGCTGATGGCAATCTTCCTGGCTGATATAGACCTGCTATCTATGCAGTAAACTCACTGGTAACTGAAGTCCATAAATGTCCTTGATTACAATTAGTCCAGTGCTTGCTCGACCAAATAACTTGACACAATTACCTGGCTGAGTTAACATATTAGCCTAACCATCACATCATCTTAGGTAATCTACTATTTAACCTGCCCATTCACTCTGAAAAAAAATTTTTTATTAGGGAAGTTGTAGGTTTACAGAAAAATCATGCAGAAAATATAGTCCTATATATCCTCCCCCCACCCAATGCACACACAGTTTTCTCTATTATTAGCACTTTGCATTAGTTCAGTAGCTTTTTACAACTGATGAAACAATATTATTAGAATTATACTATTAGTTATGGTCCATAGTTTACATTAGGGTTCACTGTTGTGTTGTATAGTCCGATGATCTTTAAAAATGTTACAATAATAATGTATATGTAACCTAAAATTTCCCCTTTTAACTACATTCTAATATATAATCAGTGGTATTAATTACATTCACAATGTTTTGCTACAATCATCACCACCCATCACCAAAACTTTTCCATCACCCAAACAGAAACTCTGTACCAATTCAGCATTAATTCACTAACCCCTACCCACCCCAGCCCCCTGGCCCCTGGTAACCTGTATTCTAGTTTCTGAGTCTACGAATTTGCTTATTCAAATGATTTCATATCAGTGAGATCATTCAATATTTGCTCTTTTGTGACTGGTGTATTTCACTCAACATGATGCCTTCAAAGTTCATCCATGTTGTCGCATATATTCATTCTTTTTACAGCTGAATATTTCATTTGTATATACCATGTTGTGTTTATCTATTCATCTGTTGATGGACAATTGGCTTGCTTCCATCTTTTGGCAGTGGATACCTTTATGAACATCAGGGTGCAAATATCTGTTCAAGTCCCTGATTTCAATTCTTTGGTATATACTTAGAAGTAGGATTGCCAAGTCATAGGGAAATTCTATACGTAACTTTCTAAGGAATCACCAAACTGTATTCCACAGCAGCTGCACCAGTTTACATTCCCATCAACAACGAATGTGTGTGTGTGTGTGTGTGTGTGTGTATGCTTTGAGGTAAGGGTCTGACTTCCTTCATCTGCAGATGGCATCTATTTCTGGACTTTCAATTTCATTGGTCAATTTGTCTATCCTTATGCCAGTACCACACTGTTTTGATTATTGTAACTTTGTAGTACATTTTGAAACCAGAAAGTGTGAGTCATCCAACTTTGTTCTTTTTCAAAATTGTTTTAGCTATGTAAGCCCCTTTTCAGTTTCATATGAATTCGAAGAGCAGCTTTTCCATTTCTGCAAAAAAGGCTGTTGGAATTTTGATAGGGATTGTGTTGAATATGTAGATTGCTTTGGGTAGTATTGGCATCTTTCTATGAAGTCTTCCAATCTATGAGCACAGGATGTCTTGCCATTTATTTAGGTCTTCCTTAATTTCTTTCAACAACATTTTGTAGTTTTCAGTGCACAAGTCTTTCACATCTTTATTTAAATTTATACCTAAATATTTTATTTTTAGACGTTATTGTAAATGGAGTTGTTTTCTTAATTTCCTCCTCAGATTGTACAGTGTTGTGTTTTATTTTTATTTTTTTGTTTTTTTTGTTTGTTTTTTTTTCTTTTCTTCTTTTTTTTTTAAATTTATTTTTCTACTTTTTATTACCAGTGTTTTGAAACACAATTTTGGGGTGTTGATTTTGTACCCCGCCACATTGCTGAATCTGTTTATTGGCTCTAGAAGTTTTCTTGTGGATTCCTTTGGATTTTCTATATATAACATCATGATAAAAAACAGGGATAGTTTTACTTCTTCCTTTCCAGTTTGGATACACTTTATTTTTCTTGCCTAATTGATCTGGCCAAAACGTCTAGTACAATATTGAATAGCAGTGGTGAAAGTTGTCAACCTTGTCAACTTCCTGATCTTATGGGGAACGCTTTCAGTCTTTCACCATTGAGTAAGATGTTAGGTGTGGATTTTCACAAATGGACTTGATCATGTTGAAAAAGTTCCTTCTATTCTTAGCTTTCTGAATTTTTTTTTTTTTAAATATCATGAAAGGGTGCAGGATTTTGTCAAATGCCTTTTCTGTGTCAATTGAGATAATGTGTTTTCCCCCCACCTTTGTTGTATTTATGTGGTGCATTACATTGATTGATTTTCATATGCTGAAACACCCCTGTGTTCCTGGGATAAATTCCATTTGGTCATGGCATACAGTCTTTTAAAATATGCTGTTGGATTTGGTTTGGCTGCATTCTGTTAGGGATTCTTGCATCTATGTTCATAAGGAAATTGGCATGTAATTTTCTTTTCTTATGACATTTTTATCTAGCTTTGATATCAGAGTAATACTGGCCTCATAGAATCAATTCTTTCAAAGAGTTTGAGAAGCATTGGTATTAAATGTTTAAATATCTTGTAGAAATTACCAGTAAAGACATCAGGTCCCAGACTTTTCTTTGTGGAAAGGTTTTTGATTATTGATTCAGTCTCCATAGTTGTAGACCTGTTGAGGTTTTCTATTTCTTCTCAAGTCAGTTTAGGTAATTTGTGTATTTCTAGGAATTTTTACATTTCTTCTGGATTATCTTATTTGTTGGTGTACAACTGTTCATAGTATTCTCTTATAATCCTTTCTTTTTCTTCTTCTTATAATCCTTTTTATTTCTGCAAAGCCAGTAGTGATGTCACCATTTTCATTTATAATTTTAGTTGTCTTTTCTCTTTGTCAAAAATGATAAAGTTGATAAAAATTGATGAAGTTTTATCAAATTTTGATTTATTTCAAAGAACCAAATTACAGTTTTGTTGATTCTCTCAATTTTTTATATAGTCTATTTCATTTATTTTTACTCTAATCTTAATTATTTCCTTCCTTCTCCTAACTTTGTGTTTACTTTGCTCTTCTTTTTCTAGTTCTGAAGACATGAAGTTAGGTTATTGATTTGAGATTTTTCTTCTCTTTTAGTGTAATGATCATACTATATATTTTCCTCTGAGCACTGCTTTCACTGCCTCCCATAAGTTTTAGTAACTTGTGTTTTTGTGTTCATTCATCTTTAAGTATTTTCTAAATTTCCCTTGTGATTTCTTCTTTAACCCATTGTTTTAGAGTGTGCTGTTTAAATTCTACATATTTGTAAATTTTCCTGTTTTCCTCCTGTTATTGATTTCTAGCTTCATTCCATTGTAGTTGGAGAAGTTATTTCATATGATTTCAATATTTTAAAATTTATTGAGACTTGTCTTTGCCCTAACATACGGTCTAAAACCTAGAGAATGATCCATGTGCACTGGAGAAGAATGTGTTTCTGCTGTCATTTGGTGAAGTGTTCTACATAGGGGTGTTAGAGCCAGTCCATTTTATGGTGTTCTCCTAGTTCTATATTTTCTTGTTGATCTGTTACTATCAAATTTCAGCCTTCAGATCCCTCTTCAATGCTAATTCCCAGAAATTTTTCTTTCTCTTTGGAGAGCTGTGCCATATGTTTTAAAATGCTTTATACAGCATCTCAAGGTGTGTTTTGGGAAAAAGCTCCTTGGTTGTCTTGTTTGAAGAAAATATAAGTGCCTTTGTTTTCTTTTGTTCTTTTTCATCCTTGGCATTGAATTATGAATTATTATCCATTTTTTTTGAAGTATTATAAATAAGTAACTGAATATCCACATAAGAATTTCTTCTCAACATGTCTTATTGGGATAAATATTGCTTTTATTATTTTTTATAGCTAGTTACAATTTTGATTTTTGTTTCCCCTTGAACCCAAGTGTTGCTTGAGACAGTATGAAAACATCCAGGTGGCAGATTTTGCTCTTGTTTTCTATTTTTGATTTACTTTTATCATATCATGATCAAAGAATGTGGTCAATATCATTCCTCTTTTTAAAAATATATTATTACATATTACTACAGTTTTTATAAATGTTCCATGGGCACTTGAAAAGAATGTGTATTCTCTGTTTTCAGGGAAAAGATTTTATTACATGATTAAGTAAGTTGCTTAGGTCCTCTGCAGGCTTACTTATTGTTTGCGACTTTATCTGAAATGAAAAAGATAAATTACATTTGCTGTGGTTCTGTGTATTTCTTCTCGTATTCTCTGCAGTTTTCCTCAAAGTTTTTGATATTATAAAGAAAAATAGCCAAAATTTAGAGATAGAGTCTGTTGGATTGAATAATTTCCCCTCAGAACTCACATCTACCAAGAATCTCAGAATTATGATCCTACTTTTGGGAAACAGGGTCTTTGCAGATGTAAATAGCTAAGTTAAAGTTAAGATGAAGTCATATGGGATTAAGTGGACCCTAAATTCAATCACTGGTGTGCTTGTGAGAAGACACAGAGACACACCCACACAGAGAGAGAACAACATATGATCATGGAGGGAGAGTTTGGAGTGATCCATTGATAAGCCAAGAAACACCAAGGATTACCAGCAATCACCAGAAGATAGGATGAGACAAGGGAGACTACTCCTCTAGAGCCTTCAGAGGAATTCTGGCCGTGCTCACACCCTGATTCCAGACTTCTGGCCTTTGGAGCCGTGAAAGAATAAATTTCTGTTGCTTTAAGCCACCTTGTTTGTGGTTCTTTGTTATGGCAGCCCTAGGAAACTAATATATAGAGCAAAAAGTTTACTTCCTTGTTTGCATGTCACATTAGAGATTGAACCAGCTCATCTAAGAGTCATTTGCTGCTCTTGGGAAATGTAACTTCGATTTACTATGCACTATCAATCAGGGGCCCAGACACTGTAAAGTTAGATGTTAACTTGCAGAAAATTGATGAGTTTCAAATGATTTTTGCCTAATAGAGATACCAATTATTTCTCTCTAGCAGACAAGAGAATCCCAGTGGCTACAGTTTTATAGCTCTAAGGGCATTACCCAATTTTCTATCTAATTTTGCAATTTTATTCCAGCAATCTGTTTTCCTCTCTCTCTCTCTCTCAGGGGTTCTAAACAAGGAGTCTGTGAGCTTGAATTGAAATTACTAAGTGTGGACTTAGTAAGGGGTCTGTGGTTTTCATCTCACTGGCAAAGGGATCTGTGGAACAAAAAAGATTAAGAACCCTTGCTCTCTCTCTATATATATATATATTCATATCTCTTTTTCTATGTGCATGTGTGTGTATAAAATAAGTCACTCTTATCTTCTTTTGAGCATCATTGTCATCTTGCTAGTTCACTCACCAATTAATTAAATAATCTTTGATACATGCTTACAATATATTTGTTTGACAACCATGTGTTTTAAACTTTTAAAAAATATAATAAACCTTATTTTTAAAGACATTTTAGATTACGGAAAAGTTACATTGAAAGGATATGAGATTTCCAAATGCCCCAGCCCCCTTCCCCTCCCACGCCTTCCCCTATTAATAAATCTTACAATTGTGTGGTACATTTGTTACAATTGATGAATAAATATTGAAGCATTCCTGCTAACAAAGGTCTATAGTTTGCATTGCAGTTCACACTTAATTTCAATGCTCTAAAAATGCCCTGTATTCCACCTATTATTCCCTCCCCCTCGCCTCAGAACCTCTGGCAACCACTGTCTTTATTATAATGTTACATGTTCTTCCATTACTACAATATTAATAAGTTCATTTTGCCTGTGGTTGAATTCCTCCCTTATTAACGTTTTAAAAATTATTAATTAACTTTGAGTTACTGCATAAGGATTTGACTCAACTTTTGAGAGAGATCCCTGGTGATTTAATCTGTTTTTTGAACTGATAAAATACATGAGAGCCACCAAAATACTACCTTTCTCTCACCCCAAAGGGCTTTAATTCTAACATTTCTATGCTTAGGTAAATTTCTGCCTCCTTAATCTTTCTGGTAGCAGTGTATCTTAGAGTTACACCAGGACATCACCCCCACGCACCCCATTACTTCATTCATTTAATATTTATTCCTTCATTCATCAAACAAAATGGAAAGTAAGCTCCTTCCCTGTCTTATGTCTGTCCAGATCACCAGGGCCTAGTAGAGTGCCTGGTGCAGAGTAATAGACAATAAATTTTCGTTGAATGAATTAGTGAATGAATGTACGTGAGACATGGTGCCAGACTCATTCACACAAGGTAAATGAAACAGTCCCTGCCTTCAAGGTCAAGGAGGAGAGAGATTTGCAAAAACCTAGTAATATTCTGAAGGGATGCTGTAATAGAGGGGCAGGTAAAATATCATTAGAGTGTAGATAAAAGGCTTCTTGGGAAAGGCGGTGCTTGAGCTGAGCCTTAAAGGATGAGTAGACTTTCACGTGGTGGCGGAATGGAACTGCAAGTAACCGCTTTGCTGACTTGTGTCACGTGGCGGGCATGAGAATGCCTATAGAATGCCCTTTGCAAACCTTCAACTAGGGAGAGTGCAATTGACCTAGGGTCCCAGCTGCTGTGCTCTGAAATCCATCACAGGGTGTGTCCCAAGGCCCTGCTTCCCACGTGCTGCTCCCAGCCAATGATTGAGCATGGCCGGGATACTAAGCGCTTGTTCCTGGGAGGCTTAGAACTCTGTTGGCTGACTTCCACTGGAGGACTCCCTAATAGCCTCACTGCAGCTTCCATAAACTGTAGGGAAGCCCAGGATGCTTCCACCTAATCTTCCCTCCTGCTCTCCTTCCCTCTTAGCCAAACTGGCAGTGCACCCTAAAAGCTCTCCCAGCCTTTTCCAGCTCCCTCCCCATTTTCTCTCATTCAGGAGTCGCTCCTAATCAAATCCTTTTAATGGCATCTTGATGTTTGCTTCTTGGTGGAACCAGACTAACACATACAACCTGTATCTTCTGTAGGGACAATATGGAAAAACTAGGTCGGATACAGCCATCATATTGAAGGTCTTGAATGCCACACTGAAGCTCGGCACTTAGGCGGTGGGGGTGTGAGTAAAGACCTGAGAGGTTTGGAAGATAGTGGTGAAAGCAGAAAGGGTGGATTTTTGGGAAGCGGTTGCAATGACCTAGATCAGATTTGAAGGGGTGTGAAGCAGGAACCATGGAGATGGCTGGCTGATTAAACAGCTCCTGCACAAGAAAGCAAATGACTCTGGGTCAAAATGTTGCTTCCTCTCAATCTCATGGAAAAGCAGCTAACCCTTAGGTAAATTTGTTAGAAAAGACCCTGAATGTGAAATATTAGTGGGAAAAAAAAATCACTCTGGGCCCACTGTTATTTCCAAGCATGGCCTTCTCCCCAGAGTGTGTTAGTAAAGCACCAAAAACAACGGTTATGCCTTCTGTCACCAGCCTTTTCCTTTCTAAAGAGCAACCAAAAGGGGAAGGACCCTTTCCCCCTCTTTGTGTCTTCCTCTGTCCTGGGAACTGTCCAGAAAACAATCTAAAAAGGGCTCCTTGTGTTGTGTGCATGCTGAGAGCTGTGATATCTGCAGGAAGGATCTCATGAGCGAGGCTATCATAGGTCTTTTGGGGACAGCATGGAAGTTCAACGCTTTAGATTTGAAATTGGAAGCCAGCTTAAAGAATCAAGAGCTGTGTAAAATGACCGGACGTGGGGGCGTGGGTGAGAGGCCTGAGACAGGAATTAGAAAAAGGAATGTTGGCCAAGCCTACTATAGTCCCGACTTCCAGTGCAGCTGTTCTCTTTATTCCCAGAACCAGAGCAGAAGAATGGCGCCCCGAAAAACAGAAGGGCACAAGGGTCCTTGAAAGGCCCCTGGCAATGGGAAATACAAGCCCTGCCATGCCCTGAACGAAACTGTCAAACTACTAAACTTCCGGCTGAATGGGCACTCAAGGTTCCTTGCAAAGAGGAGGCAGATCAGGTGCTTGGAGTGTTGAGTTGGCACATGTACCTCCAGGCACCATTTTGAAGGGAGGCATAAGCAGTTTCCTATCCGAACAAACAGGAAGCCTATTAAACATGCCCATTGTCCCTTCCTGCCTGTGCTAAAAGGACTGTTAAAAGACCAAGTCCAAGGAGCTCCTGCCAAGTCAAGCAACTCAGGGAGCATGCAGCTGCTGGTACCACCTGTGTCCGTCTGAGTTCAGCTAAGAGATTGCCTCTTCAGTGCACCCACATTCTGGTAAAGAGGCGGCAAAGGTTTTGAACGAGAAGCGGGGGCGGAGGGGGGGGAGACGTGCTCTCGACTGTTTGTTGAAAGCACGCAGCTCTTTTCCTCTTCTTCTGTTTCACCATCAATCAGGAATTCGTCTCAGCCTCCCACCCCCAATCTCTGAAATGTTTTGGCTGGAAATCAAATCCAATATGAAACACCTGCCTTCCACTGCTGTACCAGAAACACAATCAACCCATGCCAGTTGGCAGGGGAGGGAAAGGGGGTTCATTAAAGAAAAGTCCCTGACATTATTAAGAAGGAAGTCTTGCCCATTGCTTGTTCTCGTTCTCTCTCTCTCTCTCTCTCTTTCTCTCCTCCTCCTTCTCTCTCTCAATCTCTCTCTCTCTCTCTCTCTCTCTCTCACACACACACACTCTCTCTCTCTCTTACACACCCCAGGGCTCTAAAGTTTTGCACATGTCCCTGGCTGTTTCGCTGTCATCAAACACTGAATAAAAGAGGCAGCCTGACGGTCCTTTGGGATAACAGGTGCTGCATGTAGGGTGTGTGCTGGGGGCGGCTGGTGGTTATGAATGGACAAGTCAAGTCGGGGAGCCGGTTACGGAGTGTGTCATGATCAGGAGGCTCAGCCTTTAGGAGGCTTTCACTCAGTTTTGAAATGACCCAGGCTCCACCAAATGTGTTTGCAGTCGGGCCTCCAAGGCCCCTTCGGCTGCCACACTGGGGCCGGCGTGGGAGTGGGATATGAGGGCTGGCTGTCGCTGCGTGGAGGCTGGGTCCCCTGAAGCTTTAGGCTTCCCAAGCCCCAGGACCGAAGGCCATGGGGCGCCTCGGTGCGGGACAAGGACTATCCACACCGGGCATTAATCCTCGCCTTTTTCAACCTTATGCAGCCAGTCCCGTGTACAGACCACGCTAAATGGGCGGCTCAGTGTCTGCTCTGTCTTTCGGTCTTGCTAGAATATTCCCTCCGGGCTTGGTGGCTCCGCGCCAGCCCTCCTGGAGGAGCTGGGGCCCTCGGAGCGCTCACCGGCGTCTGCGTCAGACAGTGCGGCTCTGTCATCGCCGAGTCCTGTGCACCCTGCATGTTTGTCTATAGAGGGAACTCGACATCAGAGAACCCAGAGCATGAGTGGGTGGCACCTTGAGCTGTTTTCCTTTCTCTCTGGCTTCCATTTACTTCACTTCTTGGAAGGCGCGCTGGCCAGCCGATGGTGCCCGCAATTCACTTGTCCCGGTGAAGGCAGTTTGACAGCTGCATAAATCACGCCGAGATACCACTAATAGGTTGCTGCCGACTGTACCAGACCACCCAGGCGCAGCTCCGGGCGGCGCTCGGAGGCCTGCGCACAAATACAGTAACGCCAATGGCTTAACCCTTTGTTCCTCCCCAGCAAGCTGGAACAAACCGGCTTCATAATGTTCTGTCTCTTTCCTCTTTCCCCCAGAACAGCCTTGGTCTGTTTCTCAACTACCCCTCTCCCCCTCCTCACCCCATCCCTGCCCCCAACTTTTTTTTTTTTAAGGAAGTACCAGGGATTGAACCCCAGACCTCGTACATGAGAAGTTGGGGGAATTCAGGGGGTGATGAATTCCATTAGGTTCTTGGCTGTGTTACATAAAAATTTAAGAACATGCCGGTTTAGTTAGGCTAGTAATTTACAGAGAAATGGGGGAAGAGAACAGGATTACGCACCTGAACCTGCGGGCTGCTCTGGGCAGAGAGAGCTTCTTGGGCTTGAGGGGCTACCTTTAGGAAGCTATTATTTCCTCCTCCCTTTCCTAATGTCGGGGGAGGGGCCCCAGCTGGTTGCTGTTCTGATTGGTTACCCCACCCATTGGTTCCCCAGGGGGCCAATAGTGAGGCCCCTTGAGGGTATGGGGTCTTTCCCTTGACCCCAATGAAGCCTTGTTCCAATC
>JAQZBX010103130.1:0-11085 GCA_029593785.1 Cabassous unicinctus | reverse complement strand
TTTATTTATTTTATTTATTTATCCCCACCTTGCTGCTTGTGCTGCTGTGTCCATTCGCTGCGTGTCTTCTCTGTGTCTGCTTATCTCCCCCTTGCTGTGAGGTCTTGCCGCATCAGCCCACGGCGCCGCGCGAGCGGGCCTGCCCTCACAAGGAGGCGCCGGGAAGCAAACCCGGGCCCTCTCATATGGTAAACGGGGGCTCCATCCATTGCGCCACACCCGCTTCCTGCCATGAGGTTGCTGCATCAGCCCACCGCACTGCTCAGGCCAGCGTGCCCTCACAAGGAGGCCTCGGGACGTGAACCCGGGCCTCCCATATGGTAAACGGGGGCTCTCTCCACTGAGCCACAGCCGCTTCCCAACTTTTTAGTTTTTAATTGTTAATATTTTCGATTATTAAATGTACAAATAAAGTTAAAAAAACCAAACAAACAAAAAAAAAACCTATAACTGCAAGACAACCAGCAAGATGAAGATGGCAGCAGAGTAAGGAGCTCCTAGAATCAGCTCCTGCTACAGGGCAGTTGGTGATCACCCAGAGCTATCTAAAGCACCTGCTTGGGGGCTCCAGGAGACCAGAAGAGCATCTTGCAACATCCTTGAAAGAATGGAAGGCCGAGACTGCCCATCTGCAGAGAAGATTCATGAGTAGAGCATGCCATGCTGTGGAGGCCAGTGTCCATCCTTCACTGGTGGTGCAAGCCACCTCAAGAGATATTCTGTGCCTGGAATTGGAAGCTCCATTTCCCAAAAATGAGGGAGGAAGAGATAGCTGGACACCAGCTTTAGCTACTGATTAGTAAATTTGGCTGGCTAAAGTATAATCCGAAAAACAGCTAAAGTTTGAACCTGTCCAAGTCAGAAAGAGGTCGTTAGCCACCATTTTAACTCGGCCCCCAGCATGAGGGGAAGCGAGGCGGATTGAAAATCACAGTGACAGTAGGTACCAGCTTCTTGCCATCCAGATCGGATTGGAGCTCTAGCCTAAGCTCCAGGCCCAACTCTGGCAGCGAAGAAGCTGGAGCGACCTGAATCAGCCTCTCCGGGAAACTGCAGGCCATGCCGCGGAAGCTGGTACACATTCTACTCTTGCAGCACAAGCCGCCTAAGGAGATATTCTGTAGCTGGAGTTGGAAGCTCCATTTCCCAAAAACAGGGGAGGAGAGATGGTTGGCCACAGATTTCAGCTACTGATTAGTAAATTCGGCTGCTCTTTTTTTTTTTTAAGATTTATTTATTTATTTATTTATCCCCCCCTTGCTGCTTGTGCTCACTGTGTCCATTCGCTGCATGTCTTCTCCGTGTCTGCTTATCTCCCCCTTGCTGTGAGGTCCCGCTGCATCAGCCCCTCGCGCAACGCGGGCCTCTCATATGGTAAACGGGGGCTCTATCGACTGAGCCACTCCTGCTTCCCTCGGCTGCTCTTAAGTATAATCAGAAGAACAGCTAAAGTTTGAACCTATCCAAGTTGGAAAGAGGCTGGTAGCCACCATTTTGACACTGCCCCAACATAAGAGAAAGCTGGGCTGACTGAAAATCACAGTGACAGTAGGGGCTGGCTTCTTTCCATCCAGATCAGACTGCAGCCCTAGCCTAGGCTCCAGCCCCACCTTTGGCAGGGAGGAAGCTGGCGAGACCTGCACCAGCCTCTCTGGGTAGCTGCAGGTACATTTGGCCGGCACAGACTGAATAGTCAGAAGTTTACCTGAGCAACTGTGGTCATTTTGGACCCGCATGGCATAGATTGCTGCCCACACCACCTGCAGCTCCATCTCCACCCCCAGGCAGGGGAGGAAGGGGTATGAATCTTTATCACTCTCTAGGCAACTACAGATGGTCTTGGGCTGCACGACTTGGATTATTACACATAGCTGTGGCTCTGTCCCTAGCCCTGACAAAGGAGAAAGGTGGGAGAAGCTTCATGGGTCCCTGGGGTAACACGGGCAGCTTCAGCCTCCACAAATTACAGCACCAACTACATCCTCGGCTCCTACTACACAACCGGCAAGGGAGAAAGGGCAAGAAAGCCCTAAACTAAAGAGAGAAATTGCACACAGAATAAATACATCTAGTCAGCCAGATGCCAAGAATCCATACCAAGAAACAGGAAGATATGGTCCAGTTAAAGGAACAAGATAAGACTCCAGATGACGTAAAGGAGTTGAGACAACTATTCATAGATGTTCAAACAAATCTCCTTAATAAATTCAATGAGATGGCTAAAGAGATTAAGGATATTAAGAAGACATTGGGTGAGCACAAAGAAGAATTTGAAAGCTTACATAAAAAATCTGCAGGTCTATGGGCATGAAAGGCACATTAAATGAAATTAAAAATACACTGGAGTCATATTAAAGCAGATTTGAGGAGGCAGAAGAAAGCATTAGTGAGCTTGAAGATATGGCCTCTGAAAGTGAACAAACAAAAGAACAGATGAAGAAAAGAATGGGAAAAGTTGAACAAGATCTCAGGGAACTAAATGACAGCAAGAGACATGCAAACATTATGTGTCATGGATGTCCCAGAAGGAGAAGAGAAGGGAAAAGAGGCAGAAGGAATATATGAAGAAATAATGGTAGGAAATTTCCCAACCCTAATGAAGGACATAGATACCCATGTACAAGAAGCACAATGTAATCCCATTCAAATAAATCCAAACAGACCAACTCTGAAACACATACTAATCAGAATGTCAAATGCCAAAGACAAAGAGAGAATTCTGAGAGCAGCAAGAGAAAAGCAATGCATAACATATAAGGGATACCCAATAAGATTAAGTGCCAATTTCTCATCAGAAACCATGGAGGGAAGAAGACAGTGGTCTGATATATTTAAGACACTGCAAGAGAAAAACTTCCAGTCAAGAATCTTATATCCAGCAAGACTGTCCTTCAAAAATGAGGGCAAGTTTAGAATTTTCACAGATAAACGGAAACTGAGAGAGTTTATAACAAAGTGACCGGCCTTGCAGGAAATACTAAATGGTGTGCTACAGTCAGAAAATAAAAGACAGGAGAGAGAGGCTTGGAAAAGAGTCTAGAAATGAAGATTATATCAGTAAAAGTCTCAAAAGTGTAGTGAAAATAAAATATGACAGATAAAACCCAAATGTAAAAATGGCTGAAATAAGAACAGCCTTTACAGTAATAACATTGAATGTTAATGGATTAAACTCCCCAATCAAAAGACACAGACTGGCAAAATGGATAAGAAAATATGAGCCATCTATATGCTGTCTGCAAGAGACTTAACTTAGACCCAAGGAAACCAATAGATTGAAAGTGAAAGGCTAGAAAAAGGTATTCCATGCATGCAGTAACAAAACAAAGCAAAGCCAGAGTAGCTGTACTTATATCAGATGAAACAGACTTTAAAAGACACTAGTAATGCACAATCTGAGGGGAAAGTCAGGGAAAAAACTTACATTTACAACTGTGACTAAAATAATCAAATATTTAGAAATAAATTTAACCACAGATGTAAAGCACTTGTATTCAGAAAACTACAATCACTGTTAAAAGAAACCAAAAAAAATACCTAAATAATTGGAAGAACATTCCATGCTCATGGGTTGGAAGACTAAATATCATTAAGATGTTGATTCTAAGCAAATTGATATACAGAGTCATGGAATCCCAATAAAAATCCCACCAGCTTTTTTTAAATAAATGGAAAACACAATTATCAAATTTATTTGGAAGGGTAAAGGGTCCCGAATAGCCAGAAAGATCTTAAAAAGGAAAAGTGAAGTTGAAGGACTCTCACTTCCAGACTTAAATCATATTATCTAGCTACAGTGGTAAAAACAGCATGGTATTGGCATAAAAATAGACAATAGACCAATGGAACCAAACTGATGGTTCAGAAACAGACCCTCACATCTATGGTCAAGTGATTTTTGACAAGCTTGTCAAACCCACCCAGCTCAGGCAGAACAGTCCATTCAACAAATGGTGCTGGGAGAATTGGTATCCATAACCAAAGGAAAGAAAGAGGACCCCATCTCAAACCTTAAACAAAAATTAACTCAAAATGGATCAAAGACCTAAATATAAAAGCAAGAATCATAAAGCTTGTAGAAGAAAATGTAGGAAAACATCTTTAAGACCTGGTGGTAGGTGGTGGATTCTTAAAGGAGATAAGAGGAGGGCTGAGAAGGACTACTGATGCTTAGCGTATGTATAAGTTTTAATTAACTTTACTGTAAAAGTGTGGAAATGTATAGAGTTGATTGTAACACATTACAGTGAGTATAACAGCTGGTTTTTAAATGGGAATGTGCCTGGAAAGGGTAGTCTAGGGATGTAAATGTCAACTGAAAGATAACTAGAGAATAGTCTAGGGACTGAATAACATGGTGAACCCAAAAGTGGATGAGAATAGATGCAAGAGTGTCCTTCTGTGAGCTAAAGCAGATGTACATCACTATTGCAGGGTGGTTGGAATGTGGAGAAGCATGGGAAAAATACAACTGGTAAGAATGGACTGCGATTAACAGCAATACTGTTGTTGAAGGGGTGTTTTATGGGAATTCTATATATGTGCATGATTGTTTTGTAAGTTCACAACCTCTGTAATAAAAATATACTAAAGAAAAATAATAATAGGGTGGGTTGGGGGGAAAATATACCAAATGTAAGATATAGACTATAGTTAGTAGTAAGATTTTGACAATATTCTTTCATAATTTGTAATAAATGTTTCACAACAAAGCAAGGTGTTGGTGGTGGGTTGATGTATGGGACCACTGCATGATGTTATGCATGTCTGTTTTGTAAATTCACAACTTTTACTATACTCTTATTGTTTATGTATGTTCATGTATGAATGACATACTTCAAAAAATTTTTTAAAAGTAATAAAAAAAAAAAAACCTATGACTACAGCTAGGAAAATTCAGTGTTAGAGATGCTTTTAGAAGTTTTTAAAAAACCGAAAATAGATGAACTAAGCCACTACCTCAAGAAACAAAAATTAAATAGAGACTGAAATGAATGAAATAGAAAAGTTTAAATTCTAGAAAACCAATAATATCAAATGGCTAGTTTTTAAAGACCAAAATAAAATAGATAAACATGAAGAAAAAAGAGAATTAGAAATGAGTTAAGAGCTATAAACACAGATATTATAAAAATATATTCTCTCTATATTTCTCTATTATAAGTAAAACATATAGAGATATATACAACTCTGCAGTGATAAAATTGAAAAGTATATTTCCCAAAAAAGAATAATCTAGCAAAAGTGACTTTACAAGAGGCAGAAAAACTAAACAGATCAATAAACATAAAAAAGCTCAAAAAAAGTTGATCAATGATTTATCATTTAAAAAAAAAATAGAGAGCCCTCCCTAGGCTGACGTTCCACCAGAAAAAGGCCATGTTCAGTTCAAGCACAAAGATTGTAAAGTCCAATGGTGAAAAGCCGGATGAATTCGAGCCTGGCATTTCTCAGGCTCTTTTTGAGCTGGAGATGAACTCAGACCTAAAGGCTCAGTTAAGGGAGCTGAATATAACAGCAGCCAAGGAAACTGAAACTGGTGGTGGTCGGAAAGCTATTATAATCTTTGTTTCCGTTCCTCAACTTAAGTCTTTCCAGAAAATCCAAGTGCGGCTAGTACGTGAATTGGAGAAAAAAGTTCAGTGGAAAGCATGTTGTCTTTATTGCTCAGAGGAGAATTCTGCCTAAGCCAACTCAAAAAGGTCATACAAAAAATAAGCAAAAGCACCCCAAGAGTCATACTCTGACAGCTGTGCATGATGCAATCCTTGAAGACTTGGTCTTCCCAAGTTAAACTGTGGGCAAGAGAATCCATGTAAAACTGGATGGCAGCTGGTTTTTATTCATTTGGACAAAGCACAACAGAACAATGTAGAACACAATGCTGAAACATTTTCTGGTGTGTATAAGAAGCTCACTGGCAAGGACGTTAACTTTGAATTTCCAGAGTTTCAGTTGTAAGCTGAAATGGCTAAAGTATCCATATTAGTCAGCTAAAGGGGTGCTGATGCAAAATACCAATAATTGGTTGGTTTTTATAAAGGGTATTTATTTGGGGTAGAAGCTTACAGTTACAGGCCATAAAGCAGAAGTTTCTTCCTTCACCAGAGTCTTTTGCCACGTGTTGGATCAAGACAGCTGCTGACGTTTGCCAGAGTTCAGGCTTCTTGGGTTCCTCTCTTCCCGGGGCTCCATTTCTCTCCAGGCTCAGCTCCTCTGTTTCCTCCACAAGGTCAGCTGTAGACTATGAGGCTCTCTAGCCTTTGCCTCTCTCCACAAGGCCAGGTGTAAACTGTCAGGTGAATGGCTCGTCTAGTCTCTTTTCCCGGGGCCTTCTCTCCTTCCTCACGACCAAGCTCCTCTGTATGCTTAATTCCCAGGGCTCCAACTCAAGACTCCGTATCAGAACTCCAACTCAGAAACTCCAACTCTGTCCTTTGCCGTGTCTTTTATCTCTAAGACCCCACCTACCAAGGGGCGGGGCTCAATGCCCTACTGACGAGGCCCAATCAATGCCCTAATCATAATTTAATCATGCCCAGAGAAACAGACCCGTTTACAAGCATAATCCAATATCTATTTTGGAATTCATAACTATATCAAACTGCCACAGTATGATTCTCAGCCAGAAAAAAAAAAAAAAAAAAAAGACAACAGATACATAGGCTAGTTCTGGAAATTGCCATAAGAAACCAGTAATAGCACATGACTCTGGGAGGAAAAGTATAAGACTGAAGGTCAGAAGAGAGAAGACAGCTTATTTACCACTGAATGCCCTTAATCATGTACAGTGAATATTTTCATCATGTTAATTTATTACTTTCTTTTAAAATTAAGGATAATAAGCAAAGGTCAATTTGTCAAAGCCTATAAAACTGTACAGCACTAAGCGTAAACCACAATGTAAACTATAAACTTTGGTTGGTAGCAATATTTCAATATTGGTTCATCAATTGTAACAAATGTACCACACTAATGTAAGCTGTTAATAATACGGGAAACTATTTGTGTGTGTGTGGTGGGGAGTTATATGGAAATTCTCTGCGCTTTCTGTGTCATTTTTCTGTAAATATGAAACTTCTCTAAAAAGAAAAAAATATAAGCAAAGGTCAAAGAAAAACATGAAAGGGCTCTAAACCCTGATGATTTTAAAACTGAGTTCTATCTCATTAGATAATGTCTATTATTTAAATTATTCCAGGCCATAGAAAAGACTGATAGCTCCCAAATTCATATTACTAAGTTAGCATAAATTAAGGGCGTTTGAATAATTAGCTACTTTCAACAGTAATTATGTATAATGTTAAATTCACGTTCTATTAACTGGAAGGCTGAAGCACTAGATGCTTTATTAAGTAGTCACCCAAACCATTTACCAAGAATCAACTAAATTTACTTCATAAACTCAAGAATGGATATAATTAGAGTACAAATCTCTAAATATAGTTTAGTTCTGGATTTAATGTAAATACCACAGAAATTATCTGAATATAACTCAATTCTTAAACCAGAGTTCAGAAGTCTTTTTAAAGTTACTTTTACTCATTATTCATTTTTTTTAAAAAAAGCAACATAACTGCTCAACAATAGGGGATTAAAATATGGTATATTCAAATGAGGGAACACTATATAGCAGTTCAAGACAATGACCTAGATAAACAATGGTTCTCAAACTTTAGTGTGCATCAGAATCACTTGGAGGGCTTGCTGAAAACAGCCTCCTGGCTGGGCCCCATTCCCAGAGATTCTGATTCAGCAATTCTAGGGTGGGGCCTAAGAATATGCATTTCTAACAATTTCCAGGTGATGCTGAGCTGTTGGCCTAAAGGACCATGGAACTAAATTTTCTATCCATTTATTCATCCACCCATCCACCCATCCGCCCATCCACCATCCATCTACCTCTCTTTCTCTCACGAAAATATAAAAACTAGAATGGAAGAACAGACTTCTAACTCTTGACAGTGATTGCCCCTGGGGAAGAAGGAAAGAAAATGGAACTAGTGAAGTCAAAGGGGACTTCAGCTTTATCTGTAATTTTTTATAGAGAATTTATGCAAATACAACTTGTGCAATTTTAAAAACCATATACAAATAGGAAAAAGGCAATACACCAAAATATTAGTAGGAGTATGAGTGATTGTTATAGTCTTTGTACTTCTCAAACATATCTTCTAAAAAAGATACTATAGTCAAAAGAAACAATGGACTGGAAAATATTTCCAACAAACTAAAAATAAAGGACTACAGCTCCTAATCTACAAAAAGACTCACAAATTACTAAAACACTAGAAAACAACATAATAGAAAAATAGGTAAAGGAAATAGACACACTATTCCAAAGAAAATATGCAAATGGTTAAGAAACATAAAATGATCCTGAACCCAAGGAGAATAAAAATATAACTGAGCTACCATTTTGCACCTCATCTGTCTGGCAAAAATAAAAAAGACTGAAAATTTTGTTACCTGCTGCAAACAATGGGACATGTAATTTAAGAATAACTATTAACATTTTTAAATACAAATGCTCTTTCTTGACAGAGAAGTCCTCATTTTGGGATTCTAGTCTATAGAACTAAGAGCAACAATTAACAAGAATATATGCTCAAAGATATTTACTTAAAGATTAACTGTAATGTCAAAGAAACTGGAATCAATCTGAATATCCATCCATTCAAAGTGAAATGACTGAATAAATGAGGTTCATTAGTGTAACAGAATATTATGAAATAATAAAAATGTATGTGTTAGATCTCTACTATTTTGAGGACAAGCTAAGATATACTCAGGTAAATAAAGCAAGATGCAGTATAAGGTGTATAAAATATAACAATATAAAATATAACACCACTCTATGTATGTATTGTATTTTCATCTGAATGTTTGTACAAGCAAGCAAATATGAATGGAAGGATAGATACCAGCCATTAAAATTGGTTATCTCAGAGAGTTATGTGACTAGAAAAGGGTAAGAATACATGGAAAAAAAAACTTTTAAAATCCAGAAAGATTTAAATATCTAAATATTTTAACCTAGAAAAGTAGTAGAGAAAATAATAAAATCATATTTCAAAAATCTTGGGGGTGGGGAGAGGACGTAGCTCAAGTGGTTGAGCACCTGCTTCCCATATATGAGGTCTGGGGTTTGATCCCCAGGACCTCTTAAAAGCAAAACAAACAAACAAAAACAAAAAAAAAACCCAGCTCTCATTGGGGAGTAGATGTAGCTCAGTGGTTGAGCTACAGTGGTTGAGTACCTGCTTCCCATGAGAGGTCCTGGGTTCAATCCCCAGTATCTCCTAAAAAAAACAAATATATCTTGGGGACTGCCAAGCACAAAAGTCACACATTGTATGATTTCTCTTATATGAAATGTCTAGAATAGGCAAATACATAGAAACCAAAAGTCGATTAGTGATTGCCAGGGACTGGGGGGCAGAGGGTGGGGCAGGAAAAGGTATAAGGTTTCTCTGGGGGATGATAGAAATGTTCTGGAGCATATAGATCAGGGGTTCTTAACCTTTTTTGTTCCACGGACCCCTCTGCCAGTCAGGTGAAAACCACAGACCCCACATTAAGTCCACACTATACTGTGTATTATTTAATAAATATATCACACCCGCACCAACACGTCCCCATAAGAATGTTTTTGAATTTCAATTCAAGCTCATGGGCCCCTGTTTAAGAACCCCTATTACAGATACTGGTGATGGCTTAACAACTTTGAGAATATATTTAAAAACCATTGAAAAGTATGGACTTTATGGTATGTTGAGTTATGTCTCAAGAGATAAATAAAATCCTGGGGAGGAAAAATCTGACTAAAAAAGGTAGGAGCCAAAAAGTACAAGACTATATACAAATTTTAAACATCTAAATAGTAAAAACTACCTACAAAGTTTAAAAATAGAAACCAATAAAAAGTGTACACACACACACACCCCCTACAAATCAATAAAAGGTAAACAATTCAATGGAAAAATGAACAAGTCACCTAAGATATACAAACGGCCAATAAACATTTGAAAAGATATAGTTGTGATTATTAAAATATAAATTCACTTACAGGTACTACCGAATTTATAGTAGCTTTCTACCTATTTCCATTTTCCTAATAAACAGAAACTAAAACAACTACTACTATTTTAAAGGGCTCCAAAAATAAATTAACATGAAAAAAGGTACCTTTAAATGCAAAAGTTGAGACACAGACCTACGTGAAGTACCACAGAATCAAACTCTCAAGGATTACCTAATTCGTTTATTTACCCATCAATGCATATTCTCCATCCAATAATTCCACAAAATATTGAAATATCAACTGATTTTGAACATCTCCAACCCAGGAAAGTTATTCAGGAGCCAATTTCATGTTTAGTCAACTAACAATATTTCTCCCAAAGTGGAAAAAAGAAAACAGTATTAGCAAAATGAACTGCATACTGAAATTCAAAGAAAAGATTAATACCCAGCTCTTATTTTTTTTTTACGTTGTTATAAAATATGTAATTACTAGACAATTTCAGTAGCACCAAATGGACATAAAACAACACCCTATATAAATGATGACATCTAGTAGGGCAAACTTTGCAAGGCAACCCTTGCAGTGATTATTAGAGAAACTGGTTAAACACTAACAGAAGTACCATTTAGTTTTCTCTTGTAAAATAATGAATCTAAGGGATTGTTTCAAATCTTTAATCAATGGGTGTTATTCTTCCTCCAAGTAGGTCTCTGCTAAGGCCAGCAAACCAAGAGATCTAAAATGATTATAATTAGAAATGGAATATTGTGCTTAAAGAATGCTAGAATAATACTCTCCTTAAGTAAAATAAATTGCTTCACATCTGTATCTGATTACAGAAATACCTTTTTTTTTTTTTTAGGCACTTTAATACACATCATATTATTTAATCTTCACAACAAACCTCTGAGGTTGGTACTAGTATTAAGTTCACTTTACAAATGAGGAAGCTGAAGGTTAGAATATAATATATATTATATTACATAATGCTCAAGGTTATCAGCCAGTAAGTGGCACAACTGGGATGGCAAACCAAGCTCCTTTTTTTTTTTTCTCAC
>JAQZBX010103129.1:0-11087 GCA_029593785.1 Cabassous unicinctus | reverse complement strand
CTGTGTCTGCTTATCTCCCCCTTGCTGTGAGGTCTTGCCGCATCAGCCCACGGCACGGCTCGGCGCAAGCCAGCCTGCCCTCACAAGGAGGCGCTGGGAAGCAAACCCGGGGTCTCTCATGTGGTAAACGGGTGCTCTATCCATTGCGCCACACCCGCTTCCTGCGGTGAGGTTGCTGCATCAGCCCACCGCACCGCTCAGGCAGGTGTGCCCTCACAAGGAGGCCTCGGGACCCGAACCCGGGCCTCCCATATGGTAAACGGGGGCTCTATCCACTGAGCCACACCCGCTTCCCTCTGCTTTTCTTTCCACCCAGACAGAAAATGCTCCTTCCCTGTTTCTTGTATACTTCTACTATAATTTCTTTATTTAAGTTTCTTTCTCTTGTTATCAATTGTTATTCATCCCCAAATTCCTGGCACCTCATGTTCAACTGAATAGGGCCTGTATACAATCCAATTTGATTTCAAAACCTGTGTTTTTTCCATCACATCTCGCTTCCTCTCCTATTCCCCGAGCAGCATCAAACGCTACTGATCATAGCAGAACTATTTTATGAATGAAATTGCCCCATTAACATTGGACAATGAATTTATTTATTTATTTATTTATTTTTAAAAGATTTATTTATTTATTATTTATTTATCCCCCCCTTGCTGCTTGTGTTTGCTGTGTCCATTCGCTGTGTGTTTTTTCCGTGTCTGCTTATCTCCCCCTTGCTGTGAGGTCTTGCTGCATCAGCCTATCGCGCTGCTGGGGCTGGCCTGCCCTCATAAGGAGGCCCCGGGAAGCGAACCCAGGGCCTCCCACATGGTAAACGGGGGCTCTATCGATTGAGCCACACCCGCTTCCCCAATGAATTTATTTAAAACTACTTTTCTTCTAACCAAACACACTGTTCCTTCGGAGAGGGCTTTTAACGGTAAGTTTTTAACTACCTGTATGGGACACCCAGGCTTCTCCTTACCCAACCCATCTCTGGAACGAGCTCAGGCGAGAGGGGAAGCCCCAGGAACTCACATTTCAGCGGAATCTCTCTCTCATGCACAACGGTGAAAGGTAACTTCTCCTGGTCCTCCAGGGGCACTGACTCCCGCGTAAACACGACAGTGACAGGCACCATGAGCCGGAGCTGCGAGCAAGGGCGTCAGGGCCGTCACCTGAATCTTCACCTTACCGGTGAGTTGTCCTCTGAATTCCCCTCCTCCCCCACACGCCGAGGTCTCACCTGCAGGGCATTCAGTCCACTAATCTGGGAATAGGGCAACGGGGCCCGGTAGGTCTCCGTGGTCTTCCACCAGAGCGGCAGCCCCAGCACGATGGCCACCGCAGCAAAGAAGAGGGCGGCGCGCTTGCCCCGGGTCACCTCTGGGGGTACGGGGAATCAACTGAGAAGCCAGGAGCCGGCCGCGACCCCCGACGCAAGGGGGACCCGATAACCAGTGCTCAGAGGCCCGGGTCCTGCGTTCATAGGAATCCCCATCCGAGGGGCCTCGGCCCGAGTCTGAAGGGATCCTTGAGGTGACCGCCCTCCACTCCCGACCGCGGGACCTCTCGTGCCCCACCATCCCCACCCCTGCATTCCTCCCTCAGAATCCGCGAGCCATAGCCCCCCAACCGAATCCTACCGCACCTATATCTGTAGCTGCAGCCCCGGCGGCCGCCATACTTGCTTCCTGCTACTCAAGCCGCCGAGGGGTGGAGCTGCGCAGCCTCCGCCAATCGGAAACCGCTTAAAGGGGAGGCGGGACCACGGCAGCGAGCGCGGCTAATCAGGAGCGGCACTCCAGGCGGGCAGGCAGGGGAAAGCAAGCGCGGGGTGGGCTGGGTCGTCTTGGGGCCCCGCTGGGAGTTCTTTTTTTTTTTCTTTCTATAGTACCGGGGCGGGGAATGATCCCTGCATCTCCTATGTGGGGAGCTGGCGCTCAACCACTGAGCCACATCAGCTCTCGAGTTGATTTTGCTTGCTGTTTTTTTTAGGAGGCACGAGGGACCTAACCAGGGACCTCCCATGTAGGAAGCAGGCGCTCCACCGCTTGAGCCACATCCGCACCCCAGCGCTGGGAATTTTTGAAAGGAGGGTACCGGGGAGTGGAGGGGCGGGGCGAGGGGCTGTGAGGATTCCCCTGCTTCCCTGTGGAACGCAATCCCAGCCCAGGGATTAAGAGTGCAAACTGCCGTTGTTAAATAATAGCTGGGCGACCACGCGTAAATCATTTCACATCTCTGAGCCCCAGTTTTTATCTGGGGAAAAAAACGGAGATATTTACTAAAATGAGGCCATTCATATAAAGAGCCCGGCACATGGAAAACTCAAATGCCAACTATCACAATCATTGTTTATCATCTTAGAGCGCCGTTTTCCCGGTGCCTTCTCTGCAAGCCTCAAAATTCGAGGTGGCAAGCCAGTTAGTTACCTTTTGGCATAATGGGCTCACCCACACTTTCTAAGTTCATTTTGAATTAATTTCCAACTTGTAAAAATCTGGACACATCACTTTAAAGTCTTGAAAATTTATGAGCACAGACTCTGGATCCTGATCACTTGGGTTCAAATTCTGGCTTCACTGCTGCATCATCTTGAGCAAGTTATTTAACTTCTTGGTACCTGTTTCCTCATATTAAAATAGGGATAATAGTACCTACTTGAAAGGGTTGTTGTGAGTTTAAAATGTAAAGGACAGGGCCTGGCAGGAGCACATAGAAAGTGCTAAATAAGCGATATCTATTTTTGTTATAGGGTCAAACCACACCAGCCTACATTCCCATATTGCAAAAAATTAGCTGAATTGGAATGGTGGTTGATCCCTTTACACAGAGCATGGCCTCCCCAATCCACATAGAACACTCAGCATGTTCTCATCTTTCTATTTTAATGGCCTGCTCAGATAGACTCAGGTGCTCAACCTACCTCACACCCCAGCCAAGTGGTCACAGTTCAGCACAAGGCTTCACCAGATCTGTCCTTACCCAGACCCCCAAATTGGCCCCCTCTATGCCCTTCTACATCAAATGGGAATGGGCTATAGCACTTTACAACCCTCTAGGTACCCTGTCCAGCCCCAGCAGCCCCTAGAGCCTTGGGGGTTTTCTTTGCTGGGTAGAAGCCCTGGCACTCCTCCTGCTGTGGCTACCTACCCCTAGTTGAATGTCAGGCCCCAGCAGAGCTCAACACAGCTGAGATGTGAGATGCCCCCATCCCCACCCCATTTCCCAGGACCCCTCTCTTAGCTTGTCCTGCTGCCTCCTTGCTTTGGATTTGAACAAAATCTGCCATCAGGAATTGTTCAAGACTTGTCTCACTCCATCCTTCCGTAGCCTAGTGTCTCTGATTTGGAAGTCCCTGGGAGACTTGCAGCCCTCCACACTGTCCCCAGCAAGAGCCTGAGCTGAGGATGGTGGATGAGGATGGTTTATGGGTGTGTCCCTCCCCCATAAACTTGAAACATGGTAAAACTCAAAATCCACCTTCTCTACCTCCACGGTCAGGAGATCCAGAGATAAAATCAGCAAAGATCAGAAACTAGGAGGCGGGAATTTGATGTGTAAAACAGACAGACAAAGTAGCATGTTTTGCTACCATTTATTTGCTATTTGGTATATATTCAGGGCATGAGTCTGGGTTGGTGTCCTACGCTCTGATCCCAGGAGAGAGGGAAGGCAAGGAGGCCCAAGGAGAAGTTACCCCATCGTGGGGAAATTGTGGGGGCTGGCAGGGGGAGCAGGGAGACCCAGGCATCCTGCTCTGACTTCTAGCAAGTCCTACTGCTCTCAGTCATCAGGGGCTCTCTAGCCCCACATCCTATGGTCCCAGGTGCAGCAATTAGAGACAGGAGGGGAGGGGAGGGGAGGGGAGAAAAGGAAGAGGACTTGGTACTGGATGGAGGCCCTCTGTAGGTATTTGGTCCTGGCCATAACTACAGGTAAAATTGGGTGCAGGTGGCCAGGCCAAGGGCTGTGGTATGGAGTGGGTGCTCAGTAGGCATGGTTGGCAACGTAGAGGGACTGTGCTGCTGCTCCACCATCTTCTCCGCTGCCTTCATACTTGCCCTGGGCTGCAAGCCCATTTACCTGTAAGATGAGGGAGGGGGATGAGAGGCAAGGGAGATTACCTGGACCCAGGTGGAGCCAGCCCACAGGTGCCACACCCTGCCCAGACTCAGCCTCTGGGTGTTCCCCCTACCCAGTTACACATCCCTCCCACCACCACCACCTCCAGCTCCTGACCTCAGCCCTCTTGATGAACTCCTCAGTGGCAGCCCCAGCATTGTCCCGCTGCCCTCGCCAGGTGTTGAGTGCAGAGGCCTGCAGGGCCCGCCCATAGGAAAAGGTAAGAGCCCAGGGCCGGGGAAGGGGGCAGCGGTTGATGGCATTGAGGTTGAGCGATGCCTCTTCTTCACTCTGACCCCCGGAGAGGAAAGTCACTCCTAGAGTGGAGGAGAGAAGACAAACTGATTGCCACACCTTACTTTTCCAGGGCAAGGGACCCCTGAAGGCCACAAGAAGATCCCAAAGATGGACCTTAGGGATAGGAGCAGGTTAGGGAACAGGGTGGTACCTGGGACAGCTGGGGGCACAGTGCGACGCAGTGCAGTGACAGTTGCGATGGCGATCTCCTCTGGGCTATACTTGATGGGGCAGGCATGGCCAGGGGTCACCATGTTGGGTTTGAGCAGGGTCCCCTCCAGGTACACATGATGGTCACTCAGGGCCTTGTACACAGCAGCCAGGACCTGGGGATCAGAGGAGGTTTACTAAGGCTCTGGGCCCCTGCTGCTTACTGCACTCTGCTCCCTGGGTAGGGTCTTGGGCATGGATTGTGAGGATTCAGTATAAGCTCAGACTCACAGGCCTGGTCTGGGACCAAGTGAAACAACCCTTGGGGAAAGAGGGCCTGGATGTGAGCCAGGGGCTGTGGGGAACAGGGTCCCTCGGTATGTGTCTGTGTCCAGTTGTGGACTCACCTTCTCCGTAACATACTGGCAGCGTTTAAGGTCATGATCTCCGTCGGGCAGAATTTCAGGTTCCACTATAGGCACAATGCCATTCTGCCAGGGAGAGAGAGCAGAGTGGCTTGGGAGGGGCAGTGGGTAGAATGGGAGAAAGCCCTGTAGCCCTCTCCCTACCAGGCACAGGGCACCCATCTGACCACCTGCTCTGCCCCCCCACCACCATACACACACACCTGCTGGCAGATGCTGGCATAGCGGGCCAGCACGTTGGCATTCTCCAGAATGGCAAGTGCTGAGGGCGTGCGCTCGCTGATTTTCAGCACACAGCGCCACTTGGCAAAGTCGGCACCATCCTTCTTGTACTGGGCACAGCGTTCTGAGAGCCCATCCAGCCCTGCAGGCACAGTGCCAACCTCATCACCCTGCCCCTCTTTGGCCAGCATTAACCTTCCAGTATCCCTGTGCCCCTGCGGTGCTGAAGCCCACCCACCCTGTACCTTGGGTGGTAGTTTCTCCATCAGTCCCAGCTAGAGGTACCACACCCTTGTCAACCTATAGGGGGAACACAGGCTGAGTGCTGAACCAAGGCAGGAGTCCCTTGCAACCCCTCCCCACCACACACCTATTTCTATGCCCAGCCCCCACCCAGGGCCAGTGGCTGCACCTTGATGCCCACGACAATGCCCTTATCCTGGATGGTACGGACAAAGGGGACGCCATTATCATCCTTCTGGTAGAGCGTCTCATGGAAGAAGATGACACCTCCAATGCACTTCTTCACACGGTTGTCAGCACTGAACAGGACTTGGCGGTACAGCCGGCGGTTCTCCTCTGTGTTTTCAACCCCTATTTGGCTCATTCGTTTGGCCATGCTACCTGGGGGCAAACAAGGAGGGGCAACAAGGCTGTCCCCAGGGCTCTCTAGCCACCTCTACCCCACCTGGCTACAGGCACCCACCTACCTACAGACTCATCTGCAGCCAGAATGCCTTTGCCTGGGGCCACAATCTGGAGGGCAATATCAGACAACTCCTTCTTCTGCTCAGCAGAAAGGGCTGGATATGAGTGGGGCATGGCGACAGCTCTCTGGAATGGAGACAAATTATAAAAGCTGGACCCACCACCACCTCCTTTGCTTCTTTTCCTAGCTAGATGGGCCAAATGACTCCTCCACCACCCCCCCTCCCCAAGCATGGGGCTAGGAACATGGCAGCAGTCAGTCCTTGGCACTGGTCCTGGGCATGAATGTGGCACCAATCCCTCTGACAGCAGTGCCCACATCTCCTTTTGTCCCTGTTGGGCACCCTTCCCACCCCAGGGAAAGATGCAGGGTGGGGGTAGGGAGGTGAGCAGCCCTGAAGCTACAGGTCTTCCTACGAAACTGCTGCCCAATAGAGGATGCCAACCCTTCTTTCACTGAAGTCAGCCCCTTCCTGAGGTAGGCATTAGCCCTGGCCTTTCCAACTTCCCTTTTCTCATCCTCAGCGGGGCCCCTAGGGAAAGTACACTTGCTTCCAAGGCTTCATAATGAGGCAAAAGTACCCATCACCCTCTTCCCTCGCCTTCTGTAGGAAAAGGTTGGGAAGAGGGAGGCGGGTAGGGAGTAGAAGTAGCACAAATAACCATAACAGGCTTCTGTAACCTCTTCTTTTCTGTACCCCAAACTTGCCTCCCAATGCTTACTGCCTACTCAGCACCCCAGTGCCAGAGGACGGCCCCAGTTGGGCTACACAAGTGTAGGAAAGAGGGTCGGTAGATCAGCTGAGTATGTGAAGCCTGGGGCGAGTGACTACCAGGCCATCCCCAGTCCCAGAAGCACTTCACCTGTATGGAGTGAGGGATGGGAAATAAGGGAAATTCAATTTCATAGAACTCAGACTCCCAGAGGGGAGAGGGGCAGAGGATTGGGGTTAAAAGGAATAAGCTGAGAGCCTGAGAAAGGGAGAGGGGCAGGGAGGTGACTGTGACAGGCTAACTCCTCAGCAGGGAAAGGACCTAGATGAGGGATATCTTGAGAAGGCGAGAGAATTGGTGAGGAAACTTAGCCTAGGAGGGGAGGGAACAGGCTGACATTAAAATGATCTGGTTGGGAAAATCCAAGAGGCGGAGGATTGGGAAAGCTGAGGTCCAGGCGGGAGCGCTAAGAGGAAGGGGTGGTGTGGGAGAGGCTGAGCCATGGGGTTCCCAGTCTTCAGGAGGGAGTGAGGATGTAAAAGAGAGCCAAGAGGCCCCAAGGAGCAAGGCAGCAAGGCTGGCAAGGGGAAGAGCCAGGGAGGGGAAGGGGATATGCTAAGCAGCTCCGCCTCATCTTGGGGGTCTTACCTGTGCGCAGCGAGATAGCGGCGGCGTCTGCAGGAGGAGCTCGGGTTCTGGTCAGCCACAGCTGTGGCTTCAGCCCTGGTCGCGTTAATGAGGCTGCGGATGCTGCAGAGCTACGTGACTCCCCCCACCCCAGCCCCCGCCCCCGGGAGGCGGCATCTCTTCGCCCTGGCCACACCCCCTCCCGGGGACTGGAGCCCGAGGCAAGGCCACGCCCACGGGGCGGGACGAAGAGGTGGAGTGACTGCCAGGACCTCCGAGGCTGAGTTACCGACGGCCCACCCCGATGGAGCCCTGCCACCGGGCCCGAGGCAGGAAATGCCCTTGTCCGCATTTCTGCCACAATCCTTTACCATGTGCCAGGCACCGTGCTGGATGTTGGGGACTGAGCACAGTCTGGTGAAGGAGAGTCACGTAAAATTGTAATAGGTGGAATAGGGGAACCAACAAAGTGCCAGGGTTCAGGGCAGGGAGTAATGAACTGAGCTTCTCTGTCCTCACTCCCTTAGTCACCAGGGCCTACCCCGGAGGGGGAAGGGAGAGGTAAGAGAATAAGGCCTTTTCTCTTCCCCCCAGGCCCTGAGCCAGGGAACAAGCAGTCCAGTGCCCAGAGCACTGGGGACGCAAGGGAAGGGAGGAGGGGGAGATGGCCATGGCTCTGGATGCAGCGGGAGGTGGAGAAGGGTGTGTGAAGGTGCCCAGGCTGCCCCCTTCCAAAAAATAAGATTCAGTAAGCTTGAAGAAATACATTAAATATACTTTATTTAAATAACTTTAAACAGCTGGCTCTATGCCTATTGGTCCTGGTTTTAGAGTAAGAAGGCATTGCAGGTAAAAAGCAGGCTCCAGCTTTCAGCTTCTTAGCTCAGAAATTCCAGCAATCCCTGTAGCTCCTTGCAATCCCTCACTACCTCTGGGATGGACAGCAAAGTCTGGGAAAAGAGGCAGAAAAGGCAGCTCAGGGCCACAGGCCCAAGGCCCAAGGCCCCCAGCCCCAGGAGGCACCCACTAGGTTAGAGGAGAGAAAATGGAAGCCACAAAGAAGCCTGCAACAGGGAGTCAGGCGTAGCTCTCAGAACAAGCAGGGAACCAAAGCTACCACTCATCAGTACCTCCTGGGACCAGGGCTTATACCGGGTACCTTAAGTCACATCAACTCCCTTCCTCTTTTACCTTATAAATATGCTGAACAATGTCATCCAGTTTCTTTAACTCCTTGTCAGAGCGCCGAAGGTTCTCCTCCAGGATATTTCTCTAGAAAGTAAGTAGGTTCCATAAAGTTTATGTTTAAAAGAACAGCATAGCTTGGTGGGACAGGGAAAACATGGCAGAGTACTTGCTAGTGGTGGGTGGGAAATGGCCCTGAAATCTCACAAAAATTCTTACATGGCTCTGGAACTTGGCCATGAGTTTTGCCTTCTCATTTTTCATCTCCAGGAACATCACCCTCAGCTTGTCCACCTATAGATATGTCCAGGTTAGTAGGGGCAAAGCCTGGGGTACCCATCAGCTGCCTAGCTCCTCTGTTAACTCCAAACAGCACTTTGTCCCTTGAATGGCTCCCAACTTCCTCCAAGGTACCAGTCACCTCCTGGGAGAGCCACACTTTCTCTTGGATCCAGTTAGTGGCCATGGGCTGACAGTCAGGGTCCAACTGGCCTGCCAGGGTCTCCTGGAGCACCTTAGTCTCTGTCTCTGCACGCCGAAGTGAGCGGGTGAGCTGGGCCACCTCCTCTCTAAGGCTCTGGGGATGAGAATGCAGAGGTATCCAATAGTACTCAAAGGTCCTTCCTATCCTTCTTATCCCATGTGGTGAACAGGGTAGCCCAGGGGACCCAATTCCCATATTTGAGATCCTGGTTACCATTGACAGAGAAGGCAAAGGGCCGGGTATCACGATAAACGTACTATGAGCTCGCCACTCTTGTCTATCTGCTCTAGGATCTTCTCATTCTGCTGCTGTATCACTTCCTGGAGCTCCTTTTCATTCTGTGAGGGAAAGGGAGGTGAGAAGGCACTGAGGGAAAGCTGGCTTCTTCACAGCCCTTGCCAGGAGATAGGAGACAGTGCCTGACCCATGCTCAGCCCAGGTAGTGCCAATTGATAACACTCCAGTTCCTTCTCTAGGACTAAGTCAGGCAAGGCACATTTCAGTGTTGATAGAGTTCTACTAAAGTCCTTGCCTCCCCTTCTGGGTCTGCTTGGGAAGATGGGTCAGCCATAGCCAATTTCCAAACATGTGAAATGTCTGACCCCAGGAAGGGAAAAACTAGGACAGTGGTTGGAAAATCCCCACCACCCAGATTGCTGGCGAGACAATGGCTCCCAGTGGGCCAGTAGAGCTGCCCCAGTTATTCATCGCCCCACTTCTAGGTCCCTCCTTCACCTTGTAGCGCAAGCACAAGGTCTGGTTCAGCTTCTCTATGTCTGCTTCCTTTGCCTTCTGGGCCTCCTGATGCTGTTCTTCCTGGGCCTTCATCCTAGCCTGCAGATCACAACTAGGGGAACAAGAATTCAATATTATTCCTGTTACCTCATTTAACATTTAAGGGTGGTCTCATTTAACCTACCCTCTCTCACCAAGCCTGCATTCCACTCACATTTTTCGCTGCAGAGTCCTGACAGCTTCTTCTTTAGACTCTTGCAGCAGGAAACACAGGCTCTGAAGCTCAAGAGTCATAGTACTCATTTCTGCCAGGCTCTTCTCCACGTCTGGGGTCTCTGAAAGAGAAAGTCCTAGAGGAGGTAGAGCCCTTCAGCCTTAGAAAGAAGGAATGTATAACCACCATTCCCACAACTCTTATCCATGTTCCCCACCCATAGGATTTGAATGTCCGGAACACTATAGATCCCAAAGGGCAGAAATAAAATGAGCCCAAGTAGAATTGAGGTTTTTAGAGCAAAGCACTTCTCACTGCTTTAGTTTTCACTCATCACTACCGGATTGTCTAGAAATAAGGCAGGATCCCTGGAGCCCATCCTAACCTGAAGGCTGAAGGGAAACCATTGAAGCAACTCGGGTGAAAGCACTCTTGTCACTTCCAAGCAAGGGCACAGGAGCTGCTTCTGGCTCTAAACAAAAACCAGCCATAGTAGAGATTCAGATTTGTTGGTGGGCATCTTTAACTGCTGAAGATAGTAGAAGCAGGGTCACAATTTTCCCATCCCTAAATCCCAGGGTCTTTAACCTTCATCTGTCACTGCTGTCAAGATGCTTCCCAAGAAGGTGCTGTCAGTGGGTGGAGGGTGTTCCTGGGCAGGAGCACAGGCTGTGCTCAGAAGAAGGGTCTCAGGCTCAGCCTAAGGGCAAAGGAGAAAAAAAAAAAAAAGTTTCTCTTCAGTGTTAGTGATTTCCCTGAACTCCCAGGTACTCGGTAGCAATCTGCTCCAGTACACTGTTCTATCAATTACCTCTCTTTTCTATCTTCAACTTCTCCACCAGCTCCTTTCCCTGAACATGTTTGTATTTTTAAGTCTCTCCCACTAAAACACCTTTCTATCTTAAATCTCCTTTTATCTACTGCCTTTTCTCCTTCCCTTCAAATAAAAAAAAAAAAAAAGTTTACCCTTATCACCTATAATATGCCTCATACCTTACTGGCTATTTCTTTTCTCTATCCACAGGTCCTTCCTTAACTGTTGGGTTCCCCTGGGTTCGGTCCTTGGCCCTCCTTTCACTCCAATCCATTCCCCAGGTGGCCTCACCCTAGGTGCTTCATAAAAACATGCACTTCAAACTTCTGCTTATGCATGGATTATTCCTCAATTTCTTTCTTTTTTTTTTTTTTTCCAAAGATTTATTTATTTATTTATTTA
>JAQZBX010103128.1:0-11086 GCA_029593785.1 Cabassous unicinctus | reverse complement strand
TATTTTCCTCACAACATCATGAATTATAAGGACTGTAATTCTAAGCAATATGCTTAAATAACCATACCATTGAATTATAATTTGTCTAAGTGGACCTGAATCAGAAAGCATTTGGAAAGATCAATGCTATTGTTCATGAATGGCCTATGGATGTGTTTCTTTATAGAGTTTTCCTTCCTAAAATTGAAATACCATTTATCAGTAATGAAAAGAAAAGTTTTGCATTTCTTTGACTTTGAGAATGAAATACATATGTATGTTTTTAGCTAAAAAATAATGAGTCACTAACAGTAAGATGACAGGTTTACTGCTATCCATGACAATAACCTGGCCTCATTTTTGGATCAAACTTTACAAAACAGAAAATGCCTTCATATCTAGTGTCTCATTTATTCATAGCACAGCCTGTTGAGATGGTAAAACCTGTCTATTGATCAGTAATTTTCAGGAGGTGGCTGATATTCTCAGTGATTAAACAACTTGTCTGAAGATACAAAACACACATTGTCATATCTGCTAAATCAGTGTTCTTTAAAAATTGTAAGAATAAGTATCATATCAAAATCTCTAGAAAACTGTTTGCATTTTAAAGATATAACTACCCTTTGCACATTAATTTACTTTCAGTCTTTATATTTAGTTTATTTTGAGAATATGAATAATATTATGGTAATTTAAAATTTAATATCTATCAAAGGAACATGGCTTGTAAAAGGTACCAAAATAATAAGTTATGATATGTTCTTTTATTAAGAGAATGCTCATAGGCATTTTTGCTTGGTGGGTATAGGGATTTTGTAAATAAAAATTAATAAAGTTAATTAATTTTTTAAATAAAGAATGCTCAGGGAAAAATACTGTTATATGACATTTACAAAGATATCTTAGTTTTAGTTTTTGCCCCCCATTTGTAAGCCATTGTAGACAAGGACTTTTCTTTTTTTTTAGTTACTGTTTAGAATATAAACAGTCACTCATTCTTGAGAGTAATAGACTGCATGATGTAATAAAAATACTAATGATAGCTAGTATTTATTTTGTATATTAATTGTGCCAATAATTATTCTAGAAGCTTTACATATATTATCTAATTTAATTTAGCTCACTAAATCTTAACCATGCGAGTGTGCATTATTATGGCATTTTACAGATATGGAAACTGAGACACAGGAGGTAAGTTACTTCTTCATAATCAAATAATTAGTAAATGAAACCATTCAAATTCTGAGATTCAAATGCAAACAGTCTGGCTCCAGAGTCACAGCTCTTAACCATGACAGATACTGCCTAAAAAAGATAAAAGTTTCTAGAATCTGAATAAATGGGCTCCAGTCTTGGATCTATCCTTACTAGCCATGGCCAATGTGTGTAATATCTCTAGGCTTCAGTTTCCAAATCTGTAAAATTGTGATAATAATATCACCCTCATAGGGTTTGTGGAAAGAGTAATTCAAATAATGAATTTAATACAACATAGCAAGGTTTCTAGTTATTAATGACAATTTGAGATTTGCTCATGTTAATTCTATTTCTGACCCTTTGAGTTTATCATAGCCTTGTATTTTCAACACTGTCTCAAATAGGCCACATTTACACTATGTAAATGTACCTGGGAAACAAGGGGAAAAAATCAGTCAACCAAATGATTAATTGATTTAATTGAGTGAGCTATTGATTTGCCAAATTATTTTTTATCTTGACTAATTTGGTTTTAGACTAAAATTCCTTAAGAGGTGGCTTGATTTTGTCTTGGGGATAGGTTAGATTATCACTGTTATAAAGCACTATATGGTTAGTGAACACTTCTGAGAAATAAATGTGTGCACCAACTAAGGTTTGTTTAGGAGATGAAAACCACATAACCTAAGTGGAGGAAGTTTTTGTTCTAAAATTCTAAAAGTCTAATAAAGTCAGTCTAATGTATTGACCACTTTGAACAGGTTTTCTTGGCATTCAACCACAGACCAACAAATACTATAAGGACCACTTGTAAGTACTACCCTGACCCAACTTCTGTCTTCCTTTCTTAGGCCCTGTAAGGTAATCTTAGCCTTTCAGGAATAGCCAACTGATCAGAACTGAATACCGTTAGTAGCTGCATTCAGAAGCTAACAACAAAATCTAGTTACTCACAAAATGAAGCTTTCCAGTTTGTAGTGGAGATAGTAGGGTAGCAGAATGAACTTAGCTGAATTTTAGCTCATTATAATAGTAAACTCTCCACCTCTGGGCAAGATTTATATGCCATTTTCTGTACATGCAATGTATGACTAAGCATGTTAAAACATATAGTGCTATAGAGCATGCACAAGATGCAACTCCTCAGCACCTGTCAATCCAGCCCCTTAAATTCTTCCCCTGCACAAGTCAATATAATGCTTTTTTAAATTTTTATTTTACTTTTTTAAATTTATTTTTTAATTTTTTAAAAGGTATTTAGATTACATAAATGTTACATAAAAATATAAGGGATTCCAATATGCCCTACTTCCTACACCCCCCACATTTTCCCACATTAACAACATTTTCATTAGTGTGGTACATTTAGTTACAATTGATGAAAACATTTTAGAGCATTGCCACTAAACATGGATTATAGTTTACATTGTAGTTTACACTCTCTCCCACACAATTTTGTAGGTTATGGCAAGATATGTAATGGCCCATATCTGTCATTGTAATGTCATTCAGGAAAATTCCCAAGTCCCCAAATGGCCCCATATTTCACCTGTATTTCCCTTTCCCTGCCCTCAGAACCTCTAGTGGCCACTGCCTCCACATGAATGATATTCTTCCATTGCTAGAGTCACAATAAGTTTATAGTAGAATACCAGTAAGTCTACTGTAGTCCATAGTTCATTCCCCAATCCTGAGGATTGTAGGATGATGTTGCCCACTCCTCCTGTAATTGAGAGGAGGACAAGCTAATATAATGTTACTACTTCTGCTGTTTGGGGAGGCTGATTTGAGACTTTGTCTCTAGACCTCTGCTGGCTTAATAGACTCTTTCCCTTGCATGACCAAACCTTGGCTTGAATTCCAAGTCTCTGGGCAGGGCAAAAGGAACCCAGGGAACTTGTGAGGGTCCTCTTCAATATTACGTTTTCAAGATTAAGAAATATGTTAAGTGAAATATTTTTAAGCACTTGTTATAGGCAAGAAACTGCAGGGACAATTATTGAGACGGTTTTCTGAAATTTGACCATGGTGTTCTCTCCAGTAAGCCCAATTTGGAAGAATGACCAGGTGTAATATTTCTGACTGATCCCAGAAATCCTACCCAAGATCCGGTGTTGTCTCCCAAAATTCAAATTAACTTCATGTTAGAAGACCAGTAAAGTTCATCTTTGATTTGCGTATCTAAATTTTGTTTAAAAAATATACAGAAAAAGCCATTTTCATTTCACCAAATGTTCAAATTTATGTCTTTTTACAAAATAAAATTTTATTTTTAATTGCATAAAGATGTGTGGACCACTGTTATCTTTCAGTGTTTAGGGCTTTAATTCAGTCATGACCCCAAATTTTTTATTAATGAAGCCACTGTGATCTTTGTGGCTAGTCATTTAATGGGGTGGGTTCCAGAAGAAGGTCTTGCAACAAAGTTAGCTTGAATTGGGAAGGGCCATTTGTAAGTGATCTCGCCAAAGCTGATCTTTGTGTTAGTATAAAAATTAGTAAATTCCTGACTTCCACATTTCTGTTTACTTTTTAATGGACAAAGGAAAAACAGCTTAGGAAAGACTGGTAGGTTGAATGTTGATTGATTGCTTCAGGGAGCTGTTTTGTTGAGCCTTTAGAAGGGTTGTTGCCTTCTGACCCTGTGCTTTCTTGTCAATGCGGACTGGTCATTGTTTAGGGACTGAAGCCACTTCAAACATCCTTGAAAGGTCTTTACTCTTTGGAAAGAGCACCTTACAATCCCTCACAATTTTGCATTCTCTTAGATGTTAATTGGTTTGTAAGCCTGATGGGTTTACAAAAGTTAGCCAAAATTACAAGTAGTTGCCTTTGACATATTTAAGTACCCAATTGATAGACATCTGGAGTTGGTTTTCTCTTTATGGTGGTTGAGGCTTTGTCTAAATAATTCAAATTTCCTGTTGTAGAGAGGTGGCTGAATTTAGCCATTTTGAAATGGACATTAACTGCAAGTAAAATTTCAATCACTGGTTGGGGGAAGGAAGACAGTTTGTATTTAAGGGTTTTTCTTTAGGAGGCAGAAAATAGTTCAAGTTAACAAAAAACAGGTTTATTTCCCCTCACTATATTGATTAGCACTGTTGATTAGCACAGTGTATTTTACATGTGCATAGGCCTTTCTGGGATTATGTAAAGGCATTGGAGATTGTTCAAGATCGTGAACCAGCCTAAGGTGAAACCAGGCTCAACTGGAATGAGAATTTAGGGGTTAGAAATAATTCCTAAAAACTTTTTTAGACAACAGTGACTTGTATAAAATAGTAAACACACACATATACACATATGTGCATATTCATACAGTGAAAATCTCACTTCAAAATATATAGCTACCATAACTAGTTGAATCTCACTTGAGCCAACTTGCAGCACTTACTTTGTTACTTTCCTCTTCCTGCATAGTCTACCTTTAAGCTTGCCCATTTTCTCCCAAATGTTGGTATTCTTGGACATGGGCAAGATTGGGTAGCTGAATGCATATGTAGGAAGAAAAGTTCATAGACTTGCCCACATTCTTTTTCTCTCCTTTCAGTTTAGGAAAGAAAAGACATCTTCAGAAGGATAACTCCAGAATTTTCTAGGAACGTGGAGAAATGATTCAAATTGATTTCATATTTTAAGCACCATTTAAAGTAACATACCTGGGTTTCCAAAGATGAAAATTATTATTTTAAAGCTGAAGTCATTACATATTTTTTTAAAAAGTAAGATTCCAAAAAACATTAACCTTAAGAAGTTTCCTTTTTCAGTCCAATCTGTAAGAATGATAGAAAATAAAATAGAATGTAAAAGGCAAGTTTAGAATCTAAGAAGGAAAAAATGATGGAACGTTTTCAACCAAGGAAAATCTTCTCTTGAAATGATCAATTTCTAATAATGTGAATATATAAGTAAGGTTGGAGAAATCTTTTCTATTAGTGGTGCTGCATTTTCAAATTTGTTTAATAGTTATGGTCTTTCATTTGAGGACATTCACTCATAACTAATAACAAATACTACAAAAACCTTGAATACCTTTGAAGCCACAAATCTTCTTTATGTATAGCATAAAACATCTTAAAGTGCTCAATGTGAAATATTGGAAATATTGTGAAGATTAGGGTAGTAGTCCATTATTTGCTCATTGTACTTTTAATGGAAAAATATTTAAATAACAAGAACATCAATGTCTTGAATTCTTGTCAGAAAATCACAATTCACATCCTTAAGAATGTATTTCTAATGCTGCTTCAACAAAATAAAAATATAAACAAACCTAGCCTCAATATTGAATAGCTGTCTCAGAGCTTTGGTTGGGTTGTTGAACTAGAGAATATTTGGATTTTGGTTATTCTGAAAATGGTTCACTTAGATATTTTTTTAAATGCTGTATGTTCACAAGGGAGAATTTTAAATTGTATTGGGGTTGGAAGGTAGCATCTACATATGATTAATGAATGAACCTACATAATTTTGGAGAAAGATTGACAAAAAAAGTAGGGAGAGTAGAGCTATTCATTAGTTAAAGAAATCAGGATGTTAGAACTCCAAAATTAGGATTCTTTGGACTCATATTAAGGGCCTTTTTGGGAAACTCCCTTAAAATCTAAGTTTGCTAACAGCAATAATTTATGAAATAATTATTTATTATAAGCAACAAAAATGCCTATTCCTAGAATGTGATTTTCAAATTACTTTTCATGAATGAAAACTCTTTTCTTAGATTCATTTTACATAGTGAGCTATGTATGCCAGAACACCTGCAAATAAAGCACCTGGCTTTTATTTCAAGAATTGATTGTGATATATTTAATCATGTATCAGGAGAGCACTTCTTTTTTAAGTTGCAAAACCACCATTTATTTCACAGATATATCAGAATATGAGTTGTCTTTAAAATACACCAAAGGCATTTTTTCCCTCTATTTCTAAAGAAGCTTTAGATTACATAAATGTTACATACAAAATTTAGAAGATATCCATATACTTCACTCCCTCCGCCTCCCACAATTTCCCACATTAACAACATCCTTCATTAGTGTGGTTCATTTGTTACAATTGATGAACACATATTGGAGCATTGTTACCAACCATGAACTATAGTTTACATTATAGTTTCCACTTTGCATCACATAATTTTATAGGTTTTGACAAAATGAATAATGGTCAGTATCTGTCATTGCAATGTCATGCAGAATAATTCCAATGTCCCAAAAATGCTCCATGTTATACCTATTCGTCCCTCTCGCTCCCCTGAGAACTTCTGGTGGCCACTGCTTTTATTTTTTAAAAGATATTTAGATAACATAAATCTTATATAAAAATATAGGGGATATCAATATGCCCTGCTCCCAACACCACCCATATTTGCCCCCTTTAACATTCTTCATTAGTGTGGTACATTCATTGCAATTGATGAACACATTTTAGAGCACTGCCACTAAGCATGGATTATAGTTTACCTTGTAGTTTACACTCTTTCCCACACAATTCTGTAGGTTATGGCAAGATATATAATGGCCTGTATCTGTCATTGCAATGTCATTCAGGACAATTCTCAAGTCCCCAAATGCCCCCGTATTACACCTGTTTTCCCTCTCCCTGACTTCAGAACCTCCAGTGGTCACTGCCTTTATATCAATGTTACAAGATCTTCCATTGTTAGAATATTAATATGTCTTCTTTAGTCCATAGTTGCATTCCCCTTTTATGTTTGTTCATTCCTCAATCTTGAGGATTATAGGATGGTGATACCCACTCTGTTTCTGACTAAGAGGGGGCTTAGATCCCAGGGGACAGATGGATGGAAATGTCTTGCTTTTACACTTGTAAATGCTCTCTGTCTTTTGGCATGGGTATTGTCCACCATCATCATTTTGTTAGTTTTCCTGGGCAAGTCTGATGAACTGAAGAGTAGGTGTTGCAACACAGCTGAGATTCAGGCCTCAATTGGCATATGAATAGACCAAAGATTTAAGTCTCTGGGACATATATTTAATGGGTATAGTGCTAATTATATGTCAAATAAACGGGGCAGAAGAACCAATTTTAAGGAAATTATTAATGAGTCTAACTCTGATACATGAGGGAGATAAATTATCATATATTCCAAGGTAAGGTCCACCAGTGGAGTACCAACTTTCTGGGGTTGTCTTCCCTGCCTATATTGTCTAGATGTCTCAAGAGCCCTCAGAAGCACCCCTGCTTAAGGCACTGTTTACTGTGGCAGTCAGTGAGATCCTCTAGAGACATACATCAATGTAAACTCTCGAATGACCTCCCAACTCACTTTGAAATCTCTTAGCCAAAAAAACTCATTTGTATTTAATATTTCTCCTTTTTTGTCGAAATCTTTTTCCACATGCATCGCTAGTTGGTGCTTGGTAATAATCCCTCAGTGCCAAGGAGGGCCTTCCCATGCCAGCAGGAATGCAGGGAGCATGTGTGTTGAGTTTAGCTCAGATTGAGGCCGAATTGGAGTAACAAGGAGGCTTTCGGGAAGTAACTCTTAGGCAATATATGATACTAAGCTAAGTTTCAATTTCAGAAGAACAAGGTTCATAACTATAATCATAAGTATCAAGGTCCTGGCATATGGTCTGTCCTTCTTTGTTAGGCACTGCCCATGTACTCTAGGGATTCTTGCCACTCTATTAGAGAATGTAGCAGGACTCCCCAGGGTGGGAATTCAATATTCAATCGGTTATTGTGTGGGTCTCCACCGTCTGAGCTAACACTCCAAAATCATATGAAAGCATTCATATTCCATAGAAGCATGCCGCAAGTGCAGCTCTGCCCACACATTCCCCCACCACCAACACTCCGCACCAGTGATGTTCCCCTGCCACATTTGCAACCCTTCTGCAACCCAAAACTTCCCCAAAAACAAAGCTAAAAAAATATTTTTTGCATTGTGCCTTTCATCACTATAAATCAGTTTTCTTTTATGCATATATTGACAATTTCTTCTGTATGTTCTTCCAGTGTCTTATTTTTTTTTCACTTTATTTTCAAAGAAGCTTTAAGTTACAGAAAAGTCACACACAAAATACAGGGGAGTCCCATATACTCCACTTTCTCACTCACATTTTCCCTTATTAACATCATCTTACATGAGTATGGTACATTTGTTACAATTGATAAACACATATTGAAGCATTACTGTTAACCATAGTCAACATTATTATTATTATTATATTATATTGTTATTATTATTATTATTATTATGGTTTACATTTTGCACTGTGCACTTTTATAGGTGTATTAGTCTTCCAAAGGGGTCCTGATATAAAGTACCATAATTCTGTTGGCATTTATAAAAGACATTTATTTCGTGTAAATGCTTACAGTTACAAGGCACTAAAGAGTCTAACTCAAGGTTGCCCTCTCACCAAAGTTATTTGCCATGTGTTGAAGCAAGATGTTCGCTGAACTCTGCCGGGTCTCTTGGGCCTTCTCAGCTGCTCAGCTGCTCAGCTGCTCTGTTCACTTCAGCTCCAAACTATCAGGCAAATGGCTGACCTCTCTTCCCAAAGCATTAGCTGTTTGAGACAGTCACATGGCAGGATCTAAATGATGGAAGTTCTCTCTTCTCCCATGTGTTTTCTTAAGTGAGTGTCCATTTATATAGGTCCACCAAGGGGGCAGGGACTCAACCTGAGTTATGACCTACTGATGTGGTTGAATCAAAAGACTTAAATTTATTTTATCAAGTAAACATGAATCCTTTGAATTTAATACAATCAAAGGGTATAACACCCAGAGCGATAGATTAGTTTTCAAACATAATCTTTTTCCTTTTGGAATTCATAAATAATCTCAAACTGCCACAATAGGTTTTGACAAAATGTATAATGGCCTGTATCCATCATTGCAAAATCATGCAGAACAATTCCAATGCCCTAAAAATGCCCTGTGTTCCACCTATTCTTCCCTCCCCATCCCCTTGGAAACTATGGTAACCATTAAGTTTCAATTTTTGAAGAATAACGTTCATAGGTACATGCATTAATATTGAGGGCTTGACATAATGCTCTGTTCTTTTATTAGTCACTGCCTATGTATTCACGAGATTCTTGCTCCTCTATTTGAGAATGTATAAGGAATCCCCAAGATGAAAGTTTAATATTTTGTTGTTTATTGTCTGGGTCTCTGCCCACTGATATATCACCCTATGTCAAGATGAACATATTCATATTCCATAGAAGCATCTCCCAAGTGCACCCTTTCCCTTATTTCCAACCACCACCAACACCCTGCACCAGTGACCCTTCCCTGCCATAATTACCAAAAGAACATTCCCTCCATTGTAGTTTCATCCACAGACCTACAAATCCCCAGAGTTCACCTGTTCCTTCTTCCAGCCCTCCTCCCATTTCAAAGGATAGGCCAACCCAACTCTCCCACCCTGCTCATCCACATATTCTAGCACTGTTGACCTACCCACATCCTGCACCAATATCTCCCCCATCCACTGCCAAGCCATTCCATCCCACATTATCATAGGTTTTTGTTTTCTTTTTGTTTTAGATACTGGGACCGGGGATTGAACCTGGGACCTCATATGTGGGAAGCAGGTGCTCAACCACTTGAGCTACATGTGCAACTTACCATAGATTTTGCCAATATTGAGAATCAATACACCACCATCTACTCCCTTTCTGTCTTCTGGTGACCTATCTTCCAGACTCTAACTCTGTGGGTCCGTTCAATAGGCTTTTGTCATATTAGTGAGGTCATGCTGTATTTGTCCTTTACTGACAGGCTTACTTCAGTCAACATAAGGTCTCCAAGATTCATCCATGTTGTTGCATGGGTTAATACTTCTTTCTTTCTTACAGCTGAGTAATACTTCTTTGTATGTATATACTACATTTTACTTATCCATTCATCTGTTGATTGACCCTTGGGTTGCTTCTAACTTTTGGCAATAGTGAATAATGCCACTAAGACCATTGGTGTGCATATATCTGTTCATGCCCCTGCTTTCAATTCTCCTGGATATATACGCAGCAGTTACATTTCTGCATATGGTAATTCTATATGCATATTTCTACATATGGTAATTCTATAGTTCACTTTCAGGAGAACCCTTCTCAGATTAGCATGTTTTTTTACATTTTTTTCCTGAGTACTTTGACTACAATTTAAGGCAAGCTGCCACTAAGTGGAGAGTGATATTTTGATGATAGCTAGGATAACTATATGTTCCAGTTAGCCTGGGACAGATCTGAATTATCCCTGTTGTTCCATCTTCATATTAAAAGTAACTACCTTTCACTTAAAAATTTCTAAATTTAGACAGTTAATTTTATCATCACCTTAATGACAACTACATGGTCAAAGGTTATGGCAAATGCAAGTTTTGATGAATGGGTTCAGCTTCTCATTACAATGGTAACAGATAAAGAGAAGAGCACTCATCATATTTCCTTCTGTGTACATTTTTCCTTTTAATAATTTTAATAATTTAAATAATTTTAATAATTTAAAATTTCCTTTTAATAATTGCTTATATTTTTATTTCCAAATTTATGCTTAATGCTTTCCAGAGCCTCCCACGCACTTAAACCAATTCAGTAATATATAGTTTCCAAATTTCTCCAGAGCCTTCCATCTTTCAGTCTAGACTGGACTGGTTGCAATTTACGTCTGCAGAATAACTGCCAACCAGGGACTTTCATTGTCCATCATCAGTGAAACTGGAATTCCCTTCATCTCTTTCTTTTTCTCTTGTGTTGAATCACCTGCTTGTTGGATCCCACTTTTTTGGTTTGTTTTTTTATTTTAATAGAATGCTTTCTCCAGTACCTTCCTGAGAAAAGATGCATACTAGTTAAAAGTTTTGAGGATTTTCATGTGTGAAAATGTGTGTTAAAACATACTCTGATTAATAGTTTGACTGCAT
>JAQZBX010103127.1:0-11087 GCA_029593785.1 Cabassous unicinctus | reverse complement strand
TCAATGCATTCAACCAACATTAGGGAAAAGCAGTGTTTTCAAGTTGATTGTAATTGAAAACACATGTATAGCATTGTAAGAAACAAGAATCTTACTCAGATTTCCAAAGGGAGGAACCAGAGGTTTGGCTTAGTAAAAGAAGTGTTTCAGCATTCATTGTAATTGAAAACAGGTGCATAGCTGCCAATATAATGAGAATATTGCTTAGTTTTGAAAAAGGAAGGAACCAGTGTTTTGGCACAGTATTAGGTAAAAGCAGTGTTTTTACATTGATAATGAGTGAAAGCAAGCACATTGCAGCCAAACAAATAAGTATATTACTTAACTTTCAAATTTCAATTAACTGTTGCATTCACAGCCTTTTGTAGGAAACCAGTGTTTGAAGATGAATTTTAGTGAAAACACAGGCATAGCAGCAAATTAAAGACAAAACTTATTTAGTTTTGTAAACTGAAGAAGCCACTGCATTGACTTAGCCTTCGGTAAAACTGTTTGTTTACATGTGTGAAAACTAGGGCATAGCAGCCAAAGAAACAATAATCTTACTTACCTTTCAAACTTGAAGTAACTACTGAATTCACAGAGAGTTATGTGAAATCAGTGTCTTGAAGCTGTTTGTAAATAAATACAAATGCAAATCAGCCAATGAAACAAGTTTCTTTTTTGGTTTTCGAAAGCAAAGAACTCAATGCACTCAGCCAACGTTAGGGAAAAGCAGTGTTTTCAAGTTGATTGTAATTCAAAACACATGTATAGCATTGTAAGCAGGAAGAATCTTACTTAGATTTCAAAAGTGAGGAACCGGCAGCTTTGGCATAGTAAAGCAGTGTTTTGACATTCAAGGTAATTGAAAACAAGTGCAAAGCTGCCAATGTAATGAGTGTACTGCTTAGTTTTGAAAACTGAAGAAACCAGTGTTTTGGCATAGTATTATATAAAAGCAGTGTTTTTACATTGTCAGTGAGTGAATGCATGTGCATAGCAGCCAAACAAACAAGTATATGCATTCCCTTTCAAAGTTCAATTAACTGCTGCATTCAAAGCCTGTTAGGGGAAACCAGTGTTTTGAAGTTGAATTAAAAAAAATACAGGCATAGCAGATAATAAAAGAAATAACTTATTTACTTTTGTAAGGTGAAGAAATCACTGCATTGTCTTAGAATTAGGTAAAAGCTGTGTGTGGACATGTGAGTGAAAGGAAGGGCATAGCAGCCAACCAAACAAGAATCTTATTTACTTTTGAAACCTGATGTAAATACAACATTCACAGAGATATAGGTGAAACCATGGTCTTGAAGTTGTTTGTATGAATACACATGCAAATCAGCCAATGAAACAAGTTTCTTTTTGGTTTTCTAAATCAAGAACTCAAGGCATTCAGCCAATGTTAGGGAAAAGCAGTGTTTTCAAGTTAATTGCAATTCAAAACACATGCATAGCATTGTAGGAAACAAGAATCTTCCTCAGATTTTGAAAGTGAGGAAAAGGCAGACTTGGCATAGTGAAAGCGAAGTTTTGATATTCATTGGAAATGAAAACAAGTGCACAGCTGCCAATGAAATGAGTATATTACTTAGTTTTGAAAACTGAATAAACCAGTGTTTTGGCATAGCATTAGGTAAAAGCAGTGCTTTTACATTGATAATGAGTGAAACCAAGTGCATAGCAGCCAAACAAACAAGTATCTTACTTAACTTTCAAAGTTGAATTAACTCCTGCATTCACAGCTTGTTATGGGAAAAGAGTGTCTTGAAGATGAATTTAAGTGAAAACTTAGGCATAACAGCAAATAAAAGACAAATCTTAATTAGATTTGTAAAGTGAAGAAACCACTGCATTGGATTAGGCTTAGGCAAAAGCTGTGAGTTGACATGTGATTGAAAGCAATGCCATAGCAGCCAAACAAACAAGAATTTTACTTGCGGTCCAAACTTGAAGTAAATAGTGCATTCACAGAGATAGGTGTAAACAGTGTCTTGAAGTAGTTTGTAAATGAATACACATGTAAATCAGCCAATGAAACAGGTTTCTTTTTTTGTTTTCTGAAGCAAAGAACTAAATGAATTCAGCCAACGTAAGGGAAAAGCAGTATTTTTAAGTTGATTGTAATTGAAAACACATGTATAGCATTGTAAGAAACAAGAATCGTACTTAGATTTTAAAAGTGAGGAACCGGCATCTTTGGCAAAGTAAAAGCCGTGTTTTGCCATTCATTTTAAGTGAAAACAAGTGCATAGTTTCCATTTTAATGAGTATATTGCATTGTTTTGAAATCTGAAGAAACCAGTGTTTTGGCATATTATTTACTAAAAGCAGGGTTTTTACATTGATAGTGAGTGAAACCAAGGGCATAGCAGCGAAGAAAACAAATATCTTACTTCCCGTTCAAAGTTGAATTAAGTGCTGCATTCACAGCATGTTAGGGGTAACAGGTGTTTTGAAGATGAATCTAAATGAAAACACTGGCATAGGAACAAATGAAAGACAAATCTTATTTAGATTTGTAAAGTGAAGGAACCACTGCATTGGCTTAGCCTTAGGCAAAAACTGTTGATATGTGATATGTGATCGAAAGCAAGGGCGTAGCAGCTAAACAAACAAGAAACTTACTTACCTTTCAATCTTGAAGTAACTACTGCATTCACAGAGAGTTAGGGGAAACCAGTGTCTTGAAGTTGTTTTAAATGAATACACATGCAAATCAGCCAAAGAGACAAGTTATTTTTTTGGTTTTCTAAAGCAAATAACTCAATGCATTCAGCAAATTTTGGGAAAGGCAGTGATTTCAAGGTGATTGTAAATAAAAACATATGTATAGCAGTGTAAGAAACAAGAATCCAACTAAGATTTTGAAAGTGAGGGACCGGCATATTTGGCATAGTGAAAGAGAAGTTTTGATATTCATTGGAAGTGTAAACAAGTGTATAGCTGCCAGTGAAATGAGTATAGTACTTAGGTTTGAAAACTGAATAAACCAGTGTTTTGGCATAGTATTAGGTAAAAGCAGTGTTTTTACATTGATAATGAGTGAAAGCAAGTGCATGTCAGCCAAACAAACAAGTATCTTACTTAACTTTCAAAGTTGAATTAACTACTTCATTCGCAAACTGTTATGGGAAAACAGAGTTTTGAAGATGAATTTAAGTGAAAACACAGTCATAGCAGCAAAAAAAAGACAAATCTTATATAGATTTGTAAAGTGAAGGAACCACTGCATTGGCTTATCCTTAGGCAAATGCTGTGTGCTGATATGTGAGTGAAAGCAATCGTGCAGCAGCCAAACAAACAAGAATCTTACTTACCTTTCAATCTTGAAGTAACTACTGCATTCACAGAGAGTTAGGTGAAACCAGTGTCTTGACGTTGTTTGTCAATGAATACACATGCAAATCAGCAAATGAAACTAGTTTCTTTTTTGGTTTTCTAAAGCAAAGTACTCAATGCACTCAGCCAACGTTAGGGAAAAGTAGGTGTTTAAGTTTATTGTAATTTAAAACACATTTATAGCATTGTAAGAAGCAAGAATCTTACTTAGATTTTGAAAGTGAGGAACCGGCAGCCTTGGTAGAGTAAAAGGAGTGTTTTGACACTCATTGTAAGGGAAAACAAGTAAAACGCTGCCAAATTAATGAGGATATTGCTTAGTTTCAAACACTGAAGAAACTAGAGTTTTGGCAGAGTATCAGGTAAAAGCTGTGTTTTTACATTGATAATGAGTGAAAGCAAGTGCAAAGCATGCAACAAACTGATATCTTCTTAAATTTCAAAGTTGAATTAATTGCTGCATTCACAGCTTCTTATTGGAAACCAGTGTTTTGAAGATGAATTTAAGTGAAAACACATTCATAGCAGCAAATAAAAGACAAATCTTATTTAGTTTTGTAAAGTGAAGAAACCACTACCTTACCTTAGCCTTAGAAAAAAGCTGGGTGTTGATGTGTGAGTAAAAGCAAGGGCGTATAAACCAAGCAAACAAGAATCTTACTTACCTTTCAAACTTGAAGTAACTACTGCATTCACAGAGAGTTAGATGAAACCTGTGTCTTGAATTTGTTTGTAAATGAATACCCATGCAAATCAGCCAATGAAACAAGTTTCTTTTTTGCTTTCTAAAGCAAAGAACTCAATGCATTCAGGCAACGTTAGGGAAAAGCAGTGATTTCAAGTTGATTGTAATTGAAAACACATTCATAGCAATGTAAGAAACAAGAATATTGCTCAGATTTCAAAATTGAGCAACTGAGAGCTTTGGCATAGTAAAAGCAATGTTTTGACATTCATTGTAAGTGAAAACAAGTGCATAGCTGCCAATGCAATGAGTCTATTGCTTAGCTTTGAAAACTGAAGGAACCAGTGTCTTGGCATTGTATTAAGTAAAAGCCGTGTTTGTTTTTACATTGATAGTGTGCGAAAGCAATCAAATAGCAGCCAAAAAAATAACAAGTATCTTACTTAACTTTCAAAGTTGAATTAACTGCTGCATTCGCAGCATGTTACAGGAAACCAGTGTTTTGAAGATGAATTTAAGGGAAAACACAGGCATAGCAGCAAATAAATACATATCTTATTAAGTTTTTTAAAGTGAAGAAACCACTGCATTTCCTTTGCCGTAAGCAAGAGCACTGTGTTGACTTGTGAGTGAAAGCAGGGGCAAAGCAACCAAACAAGCAAGAATCTTACTTACCTTTCAAACTTGATGTAACAACTGCATTTACAGAGAGATAGGTGAAAGCAGCATCTTGAAGTTGTTTATAAATGAATACACCTGCAAATGAGCCAATGAAATAAGTTCCTTTTTTGTTTCTCTAAAGTCAAGTTCACAATGCGTTCATCCAATATTAGGAAAAAGCAGTGTTTTCAAGTTTATTGTAATTGAAAACACATGTATAGCTTTGAAAGAAACACGAATAATACTTAGATTTCCAAAGTTATGTACAGGCAGTTTTGAGATAATAAAAGCAGTGTATTGAAATTCGTTTTAAGTGAAAAAAAGTGCAGAGCTGCCAATGTAATGAGTATATTGCTTAGTTTGAAAACAGAAGAAATCATTGTTTTGGCCTAGTATTAAGTAAAAGCAGTGTTTTTATATTGATAATGAGTGAAAGCAAGCCCATAGCAGCCAAACAAACAAGTATCTTACTTTAACTTTCAAAGTTGAATTAACTCCAGCATTCACAACCTGCTACATTAAACCAGTGTTTTGAAGAGGAATTTAAGTGAAAACACAGGCAGCAGCAAAGATAAGACAAATCTTATTTAGTTTTGTAAATGGAAGAATCCAATGCATTGGCTTAGCCTTAGGCAACACAGTGTGTTGACGTGTGAGTGAAAGAAAGGGCATAGCAGCCAGACAAACAAGAAACTTACTTACCTTTGAAACTTGAAGTAACTACTGCATTCACAGAGAGATAATTGAAACCACTGTCTTGAAGCAGAGAGCAAATGAATACACATGCAAATCAGCCAATGATGCAAGTTTGTTTTTTGTTTTCTAAAGCAAAGAATTCAATGCATTCAGCCAAATTAGGGAAAAGCAGTGTTTTGAAGTACATTGTAGTTGAAAACCCATGTATAGCATTGTAAGAAACAAGAATCTTACTTAGATTTCAAAAGTGAGAAACCGGCAGCTTTGGTATAATAAAAGCAGTGATTCCACATTCATTGTAAGTGAAAACAAGTGCATAGCTGCCTATATAATGAATATATTGCTTAGTTTTGAAACTGAAGAAACCAGTGTTTTGTCATAAAATTAGGTAAAAGCAGTATTTTTACATTGATAATGAGATAAAGCAAGCACAGAGCAGACAAACAAACAAGTATCTTACTTAACTTTCAAAGTTGAATTAACTGCTGCATTCACAGCCTGTTACGAGAAACAAGTGTTATGAAGATGAATTTAAATGGAAACACGGTCATAGCAGCAAATAAAAGACAAAACTTATTTAGTTTCATAAAGTGAAGAATCCACTGCATTGGCTTAGCCTTAGGCAAAAGCTGTGTGTTGACATGTGAGTAAATGCATGGGCAAAGCAGGCAAACAAACAAGAATCTTACTTACATTTCAAACTTGAATTAACTACTGCATTCACAGAGAGTTCAGTGAAACCAGTGTCTTTAAGTTGTTTGTAAATGAATACATATGCAAATCTGCCAATTAAACAAGTATTTTTTGGTTTTCTAAAGCAAAGAACTCAAAGCATTCTGTCAATATTAGGGAAAAGAATTGTTTTCAAGTTTATTGTAATTGAAAACACATTTATAGCATTGTAAAATACAAGAATCTTACTTAGATTTCTAAAGTGAGGAACGGGCAACTTTGGCACAGTAAAAGCAGTGTTTTCTCAAAATTATAAGTGAAAACAAGTGTATAGCTGCCAATGTAATGAGTATATTGCTTAGATAGGAAAACTGAAGAAACCAGTGTTTTGGCATATTATTACGGAAAAGCAGTATTTCTACATTGATAATGAGTGAAAGTAAGTGCATAGCAGCCAAACAAACAAGCATCTTGCTTAACTTTCAAAGTTGAAGTAGCTGCTGCATTAAGAGCCTGTTACAGGAAACCAGTGTTTTGAAGATGAATTTAAGTGAAAACACCAGCAGAGCAAAATTAAAAGGCAAATATTATTTAGTTTTGTAAAGTGAAGAAACCACTGCATTGGCTTAGCCTTAAGTAAAAGCTGTGTATTGACATGAGTTTGTGGCAAGGGCATAGCATCAAAACAAACAAGAATCTTACTTACCTATCAAAGTTGGAGTAACTACTGAATTCACCAAGAGTTATGTGAAACCAGTGTCTTGAAGTTGTTTTTAAATGAATACACATGCAAATCACCCAATGAAACAAGTTACTTTTTTTATTTTTTAAAGCAAAGAACTCAATGCATTCAGCCAACATTAGAGAAAATCAGTGTTTCCAAGTTGATTGTAATTGAAAACACATGCAATAGCATTTTAAGAAACAAGAATCTAACTTAGATTTTCAAAGTGAGGAACTGGCAGCTTTGGCATAGTAAAAGGAGTGTTTTGATATTCATTGTAAGTGAAAACAAGTGCATAGCTGCCAATGTAAGGAGTATATTGCTTACATTTGAAAACTGAAGAAACCAGTGTTTTGGCATAGTATTAGGTAAAAGCAGTATTTATACCTCAATAATGAGAGAAAGCAAGTGCATAGCCACCAAATAAACAAGTATCTTACTTAACGTTCAAAGTTGAATTAACTGCTGCATTCACAGCCTGTTACGGGAAACCCGTGTTTTGAAGATGAATTTAAGTGAAAACACAGGCATAGCAGCAAATAAAAGAAAACCTTATGTAGTTTGTAAAATGGAGACACCACTGCATTGTCTTAGTCTTAGGTACAATCTGTGTGTTGACATGTGAGTGAAAGCAAGGGCAAAGCACCAAACAAACAAGAATCTTACTTACCTTTCAAACTTGAATTAACGACTGCATTTACAGAAGTTAGGTGAAACAAGTGTCTTGAAGTTGTTTGTAATTGAACACACATGCAAATCAGTCAACTTAGCAAGTTTCTCTATTGATTTTCTAAAGCAAAGTACTCAATACATTCAGCCAAAGTTAGGGAAAAGCTGTGTTTTCAATTTGATTGTAATTGAAAACACATGTATATCATAGTAAGAAACAAGAACCTTATTTAGAATTTAAATTGAGGAACCAGCAGCTTTGGCATAGTAAAAGCTGTGTTTTGCCAAGGATTGTAAGTGAAAACAAGGGCATAGCTGCCAATGTAATGAGTATATTGTTTACTTTTTAAAACTGAAGAAACCAGTGTTTTGGCATAATATAAGGTAAAAGCACTGCTTTTACATTGATAATGAGTGAAAGCAAGGGCATATCACCCAAACAACCAAGTATCTTACTTAACTTTGAAAGTTGAATTAACTGCTGCATTCAGTGCCTGTTAGGGGAAACCTGTGTTTTGAAGATGAATTTAAGAGAAAACACAGGCATAGCAGCAAATAAAAGACAAATCTTATTTAGTTTTTTAAAGTGTAGAAACCACTGCATTAGCTTAGACTAAGGCAAAATCTGTGTGATGACATGTGAGTGAAAGCAAGGGCATATAGCCAAACAAGAATCTTACTTATCATGCAAAATTGAAGTAACTACTGCATTCACAGAGAGATAGGTGAAGCGAGTGTCTTGAAGTTGTTTGCAAATATATACACATGCAAATCATGCAATGAAACAAGTTTTTTTTTTTTGGTTTTCTAAAGCAAAGAACTCAATGCATTCATCCAAGGTTAGGGAAAAGCAGTGTTTTCAGATTGATTGTAATTGAAAACACATGTATTACATTGTAAGAAACAATAATCTTACTTAGATATCAAAAGTTAGGCCCCGGCAGCTTTGGCATACTAAAAGCAGTGTTTTCACATTCATTGTAAATCAGAATAAGTGTAGAGCGGGCAATGTAATGAGTATATTGCTTCATTTTGAAAACAGAAAAACCAGGGATTTGGCATAGTATTAGGTAAAAGAAGTGTTTTTACATTGATAATGAATGAAAGCAAGCACATAGCAGATAAGTCAACAAATCTCTTACTTAACTTTCAAAGTTGAATTAAAACGCATTCACAGCCTGTTAGGGGAAACCACTGTCTTGAAGATGAATTTAAGTGAAAACACAGGCAGAGCAGCAAATAAAAGAAAATCTTATTAATTTTTTAAAGTGAAGAAACTAATGCATTGGCTAAACCTTTGGTAAAAGCTGTTGTTGACATGTGACTGAAAAGAAGGGCATAGCAGCCAAACAATCAAGAATCTTGCTTAACTTTCAGACATGAAGTAACTACTCCATTCACAGAGAGTTAGTGAAACCAGTGTCTTGAAGGTGTTTGTAAATGAATACTCATGCAAATCAGCAGATGAAACAAGTACTTTTTTGGTTTTCTAAAGCAAAGAAGTCAGTGAATTCAGCCAATGTTAGGGAAATGCCATGTTTTCAAGTTAATTGTAATTGAAAACAAATGAATAGTATTGTAAGAAAAAAGAATCTTACTTAGATTTTGAAAGTGAGGAAGCAGAAACTTTGGCATAGTAAAAGCAGTGTTTTGATATTCATTTTAAGTGGAAAAAAGTGCAAGCTGTCAATGTAATGAGTATATTGCTTAGATTTGTAAACAGAAGAAACCAGTGTTTTGGCATAGTATTAGGTAAAATTATTGCTTTTATGTTGACAATTAGTGAAAGCAAACGCATAGCAGCCAATCAAACAAGTCTTTTACTGAACTTTCAAAGCTGAATTAAATGTTGCATTCACAGTCTCTTACAGGAAACTAGTGTTTTGAATATGAATTTAAGTGAAAACATAGGCATAGCAGCAATTAAAAGACAAAACTTATTGAGTTTTTTAAAGTGAAGAAGCCACTGCATTGAATTTGCCTTAGGTAAAGGCTGTGTGTTGACATGTGAGTGAAAGCAAGAGCATAGCCACCAAACAAACAAGAATCTTACTTACCTTTCAAACTTCAAGTAACTACTGCTTTCACAGAGATTTATGTGAAACCACTGTATTCAAGATGATAGCAAATGAATACACATGCAACTCAGCCATTGAAACAAGATTCGTTTTTGGTTTTCTAAGACAAAAAACTCAATGTCTTCTGCCAACCTTTGGGAAAAGCAGTGTTTTCAAGTTGATTGTAATTGAAAACACATGTATAGCATTGTAAGAATCAAGAATCTTACTTAGATTTCGAAAATGAGTACCCGGCAGCTTTGGCATAGTAAAAGCAGTATTTTAACATTCATTGTAAGTGAAAACAAGTGCATAGCTGCCAATGTAATGAGTATATTGCTTAGTTTTGAATACTGAAGAAACTAGTGTTTTGGCATAGTATTAGGTAAAAGCAGTGTTTCTTCTTTGAAAATGTGTGAAAGCAAGTGCATAGCAATGAAATAAACAAGTATCTTACTGAAATTTCAAAGTTGAATTAACTGTTGTATTCACAGCCTTTATGGCAACCATGGTTTTTAAGTTGTATTTATGTGAAAACAGAGGAATAGCAGTAAAGAAAAGACAAATCTTATTTTGTTTTGTAAAGTGAAGAGACCACTCCATTGGCTTAGCCTTAGGTAAATCTGTGTGTTGACATGTGAGTGAAAGCAAGAACATAGCAGCCAAAGAAACAAGAATATTACTTAGCTTTCAAACTTGAAGTAATTACTGCATTCACAGAGAGTTAGGTGAAACCAGTGTTTTCAAGTTGATTATACATGAATACACATGCAAATCAGTCAATGAAACAAGTTTTTTTCTGCCAAATTAATGGCTATATTGCTTAGTTTTGAAAACTGAAGAAACCAGTGTTTTGACATAGTATTTGGTAAAAGCAGTGTTTTTACATTGATAATGAGTGAAAGCAAGTGTATAGCAGCCAAACAAATAAGTATCTTACTTAACCTTCATACTTGAGGTAACTACTGCATTCAAAGAGAGTTAAGTGAAACCAGTGTCATGAAGTTGTTTGTAAATGAATACACATTCAAATCAGCCAATGTAACATGATTCTTTTTTGTTTTTCTAAAGCAAAGAGCTCAATGCATTCAGCCAGCATTAGGGAAAAGGAGGGTTTTCAAGTTGATTGTAATTTAAAACACATGTATAGGATTGTGAGAATCAAGAATCTTTCTTTGAATTCCAATGTGGGGAACCGGCAAGCTTGGCATAGTAAAAGCAAGGTTTTGCCAAGGAATGAAGCTGAAAACAAGTGCATAGCTGCCAATGTAATGAGTATTTTACTTAGTTTTAAAAACTGAAGAAACCAGTGTTTTGGCATAGTATTAGGAAAAAGCAATGTTTTTACATTGATAATGAGTGAAAGCAAGCACATAGCAGCCAAACAAATAAGTATCTTACTTACCTTTCAAAGTTCAATTAACTCCTTCATTCACAGCCTGTTCTGGGAAACCAGTGTTTTGAAGATGAATTTAAGTGAAAACACAGGCACAGCAGCAAATAAAAGACAAATCTTATTTAGTTATCACTAAAAATTTAATAATACACATAGAAAATACTTGTTTGTTTGGTTCCTATGTGCTTGCTTTCACTCATTATC